>OMLM01007765.1:0-10986 GCA_900302695.1 Helostoma temminkii | reverse complement strand
TATATGAAGGACTAAGAGCCTTCATTTATGTCTTCATACAGTGTATGTGAGTCCGTTTGTTTCAACAATTAGAACTGTGTCTTTATAGGACTCTCCCAGTTACAGGTCCTACCGGTCTGCTCACTGTCCATAGTCAAAACAAAACACGGAAAGATATCATTCAGTTATTTTTTAAAATAATAACTGTATTACACTACCAACTATGTGTTTACATTAGAGTCACATCAAGCTGCCAGTTTAGATCAGACTACAACTGTGACTTCTGCAGCAGCGACAGCAGCCCCAGTGGCTTTAATCATAATCATGTGCAAACAAAGTGTTACACTGGGGGCTTTGCTTCATGCTGGACCACATGACCTAGATATGAGTATGGTGTCAAATCAGTTTAAGAGAAGCTTCTCTGGAAGAATATGACTAATGCACATGTCATAATAATACAAATCCTGATCTATACTGTGTGCTTCTTTTACTTACTTAACTACAGAGGCAGTTTATAAAAGCAGGAAGAGCAGCACTCTTTGGAGTGAAATGAGTTACTATGGGCAGGAAATGTGAACTACAAATAAGTAAAACACTTTTATAACATTTATTAGAATTTGAGGTAATTCACTGCAGCAGGTGGTTCTTATTAATGTTGTATCAACATTTACCCAGTTGTTATGTCAGACAAACTTGCAACAGTAAATCACCACCTGATGGTTCCAATGTTGTGGCCAACAGAGATCAGTGTGGGAAATTTTAATGTTGATGGAAAATTTTGTGTCAGTACACAAAGTGCATCTCAGCTTGTGTAGCCTGGTCAGAGTGCCCATGCTGACCCCTGTCCACCACAACATCACAGCCACTAGGTGGATTTGATGATGTAGCTTATCGGTGTATACAGCCACTCCCAACACATTACAGGGCAGCAGTTAGAGAAGTGAAGCCAAACGTCTGTTCTCTTTTAAAGGTCCCATCAGATAATTTGTAAATTCCCAATATGCGGTTCAGAAATGGCAACAGCAAAGGTTAGCTGAATTATATAATGCTTTCCTCAGCCATGTGGAAAGCTGATACAATGCCCGCACAATACAAGAGTCTTGGCTCATAAAAAACTACAAAAAAGCAAAATACAAAACAACAAAAAATCCTCTTGAATGCACAAGGGCTGCCTGTATATTCATAGTTTTGTGGTTGTTTTGTCTTTCAGCTTGTCCCATGGTTGGGGTCACCACAATGGAGCACAGTCTGGATGCCCTTTCTGATGCAACCCTCCCAATTTTTTTTTGCACCAGGCTTGTGACTGGCACCCAGATTGCAGTGGCTTATACAAACTCAGTGGCTGTTTTTCCTCAGTATAATCATAGGAATCAGCTTTAATTTGAATAAAGTCAAAGGAGGAAGATATTTGTCTTGACTAACACAAATCACTATGCAAATGAGACTTAAATGTGTATATGGTGTTCAAGCACAAGTGCTGTAAAGTTATTGTTTGATCGTCTCTGTGATATTATACCAGCATTAGCCGCATGTTCTGTATTAGTTTGTAGATATATTTCACAAAAGATCAGATTATAGCACACATCGGCCTAAAAAGAATAGCAATAGTTTTTTATGTGTGACTTTAAATTTCACATAAATCCATCGCGACCTATAAAGGCTGAGAGACTGGACACACTGAAATACTGATGTGCTAAAACATTTTATTTAAAAAGTGTCTTATTGTGAAAAGACATTCAAACATTTTATCCATAAAATCAGTCAACACTGAGAGTGTGTTGAGTTCTATCAGCACTATGTTTGTCAGTGGTCTGAAGTGAAGTTCAAGCTTATGCTGCTGCAACAACTGGAAAGGCTGCAAAGATGGTGCCAATTTTTTTTTTTACAAGTGAAAACTTGTAAAAAGATTTTTATTTGGAAGCTACTTCATAAATTTCTATGCAGTAACTGAGGACAATAACTAAGACTCTCTCTCTCTCCCTCTGAAGAAAATAGTACATTGATTATTGTTGTTTGTTATATGTAAAATTACTGATACAAATTTCACCAAATGATGTGGTATATGCACTTAGAGGTGGTATTGCTGGATGGCTTTACATCTGGGGAAGGTGAAAGTTTTGAATAGCCCAAGGCCTAAAGCTAAAATCCGACAACCTGTGCTGCAGGTGCAGACAATACAAACATGCCCACGCATAATACACGAATCATTCAAATAGAGTCAAGTCATGTCCTCAAGTCATGCCAGTGGCTACTAGTAGCACAAAAGGACAGAAACCTCTGCACTGCCAATGTTAAAATGTATTTGAAAGAAGTCTCTCCAGCATGGACTAAGGTTCAGAATCTAACAAAGAAGCCAGACCTCACAGGTACGGGTACTTAGGATATTTCAATAGGCAATAGATCTTTTTGTGAGGTGCACATATCCACCAGCAGAGCAGGAAAAGCTCAGGAAAAAAGATTCTACAACACTGTACATGACAAACATCAAAATATAGTCCTATAGAAAAGTAATTTGGAGTAAATCAGTAACATATGGTGGCTTAGTCACTGAAACAGCTCTATAAGTGAACTGAAACTGCACATTTGAGGGTACAGGTAAATATGACCATTTTTTATTTTCACAGTGTTTTTTCATACACTTTTATTAAATAATGAGTTTAGCCATTTCTGCTGAGAAGCCACTGCAAATAAAAATCAATACAAATACTATAGAGAATGCTTATTCTGGAGCATTTGTGCTAACCATGGCAAAACCCATAGGGCACACACAAATCAATCTGCAAAAAAAAAAAACAAGACGTGTGAACCATGACAAAAATTCAAACAAAATGGCTGCTCATATTGTCATAAATGAAAGATTAGTTTCTAAAAACAAGGCATCATGAGGATTGCAGCAAATTAAATGTGAAAATATCCAAATAAAAACAAAACACCAAATAGATGCTGTGTTGTGCTTTGGAGAAGACAGTGAGACTTTAATATACTGAGTCATAAAAGTAAAATATGTGATATTTTCATGATGTTTGTGCTTGTGGGTTACAGTTGTGTATAATGTTTTCTGACATGCACATACAGACTGCTTTGATGGTTTTTAGTAGTTGTAGTATTCAATATATTGTATGTTTGCATATATAAAACTGTACTGTATATTTCTGTGAATTTGATTATATGAGGTCCCAAAAAAATGCTTACCAGTCACGAGAAATCTACCCAGCGTGAATAAACACTAAGACTTTTGATCAAATGCCTCCCTCTAGTGGTACTGTTTAAAACACACTCATATGAAAAGGTAACAATATACTGTATAAGCCTCACAAAAATGTTTTATACATACAGTGTACTTCAACTCTGGACTGTGAGCACCATACATATATATGGACACATTAAAGGAACATTAAATGAAAACTAAACAAATATAGAACCATGATTTAATTAAACAGTTGTTAATAGTTCATACTTTTTTGCAATGATGAGAAAAAAACAGAGGTAGGTGCAGGTAGACTATCCAGCCAAAGGTACCAGGCAGATTATTTATGTAGTGTACCCGACTTATGACCCCCCAAAAAGCAGGTACTGCGTTTAGCACAACCTGAAACAGGTGTGTTAGTCTAAATGTCTAAAAGTCCAACTTTTGCTGAATTTCTGATACAGCCAAACTGTTTGAGCATTTTTACCCTGGTAATAATATTAGTAATAGTAACTGTAATAAAAAAGACTTCCACCACCATTTTATATACAGTATATTTTTAAATATTGATTAAACTTGCACGTTATCACCAGCCCCAGCCTTCTGTAGTGTTTCAAAAACACAGTTTTCTTGGTGGAGGGCTAAAATATAATGAACTAATAAACTGGTGTAATATACTGTATAGATTAATCATCACTTTTTTCTCCAACCATGTCTCTAGTAAAAATATGTCCTTATTTTTTATCAGTTACAATGCTTTATTGCCATTATGTTCAGTAAGACAAATCTGGACTACATTTTCATATTTATTTTATTAGCAGTGTTAAATTCAATACTGTTTTAAAAAACTAAACTATGGTACATTTAGCGCAACTCTTAAATACATTTACATGCATAATATGGATTTCAGCTTTTGTATTATCAACCAAATTCACTACTCCTTTGCCAGGAGTCAGACGTCCTGTGGTTTGCAGGCCAGCAGGCAGTAATACCTGACAGCCACCTCCACCTCTGTCTCTGCAGACGTCACTCGCATTATGGACATTAACCTCAAGAGAAGAGCATAGGAGATATATAGAGTACATGGAACATGCTGTTACTGTTATACACATGACCTCTCTAAAATAAAAAAAAATAAAATGAAAACCTTTCCATTATGTGTTGCTGGCGCATGGAGGCCATTACACATAGTGCACTTGCAGAAAAACATTAACAGTGAGTACACATCATTCAAAGATTAGGTCTACGGTGCTTATCAGTTTACAGAACATTGTAAATGAACAAAAGTATTTGGCCTCCTGACTATTACAGTACATATACTTTCATATGCAGTTGATCCCCCTTTTACAGCTGTAACAGCTTCCATGAGTGTTTCTTCATTCATTCTGAAGAGCATTTGTGAGGTTAGGCACTGATGTTGGATGGGAAGGCCTGGCTCGCAGTCCCCGTTCCAGTTCATCCCAAAGGTGCTCAATGGGGTTGAGATCAGGGCTCTGTGCAGGCCAGTCAAGTTCTTCCACACCAAATTCAGTGTGTTTATACTGTCTGTACAATATCATTAAGCATTTACCTTTGACAGACATCATGGGAAAGACTAGTGGCCTTCTGCGGGTCTTCTCTCAACAGGACCTGATAATGAGAGAAAGACTGCACAAGTCCCATGAAGCTGGACAGGGGCATGGACTTTTTCACCCATACACACTCTTGCCTGCAATATACACACACAGAGACAGTTAGTTTGTACTTAGTATACCAGCATGTACCTTACATATTACTTATCCTAATGGATGAAACATTAGATGAAATATTCTTTCAATTCTTTCTTAGTCTTTGACATGCTGTCACTCACCACTCCTTGTCAGGGTAAGGGATAGATTTATATGCCTCTCGGTAAAACTCAATTGAGTTGGGACCAAGGCACGGATTGCGGTAAGGATGCAAGGCTGCATAAAACTGATAAAAGCAGGTTAGGTGTCATTAGATTCTTTTTTTCCACCATTTAAAAATGACACAGATATGTGTTTATACAGAGCGTTAGTGTTTTGTTATTTAATACTTATGTGAATCCATCTGACACTTTTTAATCAGCAGAGAATGAGTATGGTTTTTGTTCACTAAACAGTTCTGTCCAGGAACCACAGAACCAAACACCCTGATGCAGTTTGACAGTAGAATCATTGCCTCATACATGAACAGCAGACTCACTGTTCAATTCCAGTTCGGATGTCCAGATGTCTATATTGAAACTAAACCAAAACAAAAAGTCTAGATTCTTCCAGTTTATACAGACAACCAGGCAACACACTTCCTCTCCATAATCCTTCTCATTTGTTAAGTTTCTTCTTTTTTTTTTTTTTATGACATTGCTGTCACAGATCCCACACGGAGCCGTCTGGCATCCGTTTCTCGCCTAGAACTAGGATTCTAGGTTCAGAACCAAACTATTTTTGGTTAAAATGCTCAGAACTTGCTTCCCAAATGGGAACCAAAGCGGTTCTCTGACAGTTGAAAAGTGCTATCAGTTAATTATGTATTACTCTTTTTAGATAGCCGTGAATTGTTCTGGACAGAAAATGCATCATAGTTGATGTGAGGATGTGACTAATGATGCTGATGACATACACTGCATGTTCAATACACTAGCAGACAAACAAACAAGGGACGAGTCTTTGATCATACAGATGAGGCAGGTGCTGCTTATGGTACATCACTTGCCTCAGATGATGCATATGAATATGCCTTTGTCTCAGCTCCTATTCATTTTTTTGAGCGTTTTTAGTAATGTTCACAGGAATTCATGTGAAAAGTACAAAAACACATTGTTTAGTATGTAATTTACTATGAAATACATGTCAACAAATTATGTTTATCAGTGTAAACTCAGGTAAATGTTCTGTGTGTACCTCTTTGCAGACTTGGTTTAGTGTGTGCTGGCAGCAGTCGAGGTAGCTGAGCTCCATGTCAATGGTGTAGTTGAGCAGAGCTAAGCAGCCGTGAGGCTTCAGGACTCTGTGGGCCTCTTGGAGAAAACGTGGCTTGTCAAACCAGTGGAAGGCGGACATGGCCGTCACCAGGTCCACTGAGCTGTCATCAAACGGCAGCTCCTCAGCCACACACTGTCTACAGTGGAACAGCAGCAAGCAGTCAAATCATGCTAGCGAGCTGCTGACAGTACAAAGGTTAGGAGGCTGCCTTGTATGAGAGCTTGAATTGTCATTTCCATTTTGCCTTCTTAGTCACAGTTTACTGATTTATGATCAGTAGGATTGAGGATTAACCATAACTAGTAAAACAGAAAACAACACCAGAGATTCAAGAGTGTTTTCACCCAGTAATTCAGCTGTCATATGAAAAACAACTTAAAACTGGCTGTTTGTACTGGGCAAAGTAAAGTAATGTTATAATGTTTAGAACAATCAAATATAAGCTAAGTCATTTTTATGGAAGAGGATTAGAGCCAAAAAAGTTCTGACTTTTTTCTGAGAATTCTGACTTTAAAGATTTCTGAGATTAAAGTGAAAATTCTGAGGAAAAAAAGTCAGAGCTGAAATAATTTTTTAACGGTGGCCCTAATCCTCTTCTGCACCTTTTTTATAGAAGCCAAAGAGAACATGAGGATTAAACTAAACTGTTTAGCTGGACTTCACAGTGTGACCGACTTTCACCGAACAAGGGTCACATTGTTTCCACTTTGGCCAAGTTTCAGCAGAGAAGCTCAGCAGACTCTCACTGCACAGCACATGGGGGTGATGTTTGTCTGAACATGTCTGTTATTAGACTAACTTGATCATTTTCCTGGGAAACAGGTGTGCAGTACTTGATGCAAGAACTTTACATGTTATTCATGTTATTTGGTATATTAATTTAGTCATAGACTTGCTTGTTCATACACCATATATATATATATTGGTTCATGCTTACCTATATGTGATGTTTGGCTTTTTTGCGCGCTGCAAAGCCTCCTCCAGCTGGGCAGGACTCACGTCCGTCCCCATCACAGAAGCAAAGTGTTTGGCCAGCAGCACTGTGCCTTGTCCCGAGCCACAGCCGACATCCACCGCCAGCTCAAAGGGAAGACCTTTCTGACAGAATAAGAAAAGCAAACTACGGTGATTAACTAATTGATTACGCAGAGCTCGCCATTCTTTGTCAGTCCTACACGCACCCGTTTCTCAAGGAAGCCCAGCACATGTTGTATGAGATGATCTGACGGAGAGATTCTGTATTTCCAGTAGGAAGCAGCTTGTTCTCTGCCTTCAAACATGCGCTGAGCCATGACTGGTTAGCTGTTCCTCCCGGAGCAACGTTTTTACCAGATGATCCTGTGTTCAACACTGGATAAGAAGCTAATAAGACAATGCCAGATGACTGAAAATGCTACACAGAGATGAGGCGTTTAACCCGGTAATTTAAGTTGCATAATAATAAAAGAGAACTGGGAGGTGCCCAAGTTTCACGATTGCAGAGGGTTTGACAAGGACACTATTCCACTGACTTGCTGCTTTACATGATGCATGATGCATGAAGCATGTTTCACTAACTGAAAGTTTTTCATACTTATACTGAATGGAAATCTAGGTCAAGATCAAAGTTCTGTCAGGCTACAGCTCATGTGATGGAGCTAGTGTGGTGTAATACTGTAATAAGTGCTGTATCATAATAACATCGTTTGTGCAATGCTTCAAATAATAAAATCTTCAAGGTTCCAGTGTCTGAATCTATCAGCTGGTTTCTGCTGTTTCCAAATCTCATGTTACTCTTTAACTGAGGGATGTCTGTTATTCAGTGCTGCTTTGGTAGAAATGTGACACCTCATCTGAAACCACATGGGTAGTCAGCTAAGTAAAGGTCAATGTCCAGGTATTATAACAGTGGCTGTGATCACACATCATCATACTCCATTCTTTTCTTTTATGGAAAGAAGGAAAGAATATATATTATATGTTATATAAATATTTGATCATTATTATTAGTAATAGCTGTAGAAGCAGTATTAGTAGTATAGTTTTAGTCTTTTGTTTTTAATTATAGAGCAAAAATATGTAGATTTGATGTCAGATTTTTTTTTATCGTATTTTTTTTACTTTTAATACAATTTTTGCACAGCTGCTGTAACATCCAAATTTCTTTCCTGCGGGATCATTAGTTACTAGATCTTATCTCTTGTTTCAAAAAGGTGAAAAGTTGAGCCAGTAGCTACTATACCTTGATCAGCCACAACATTAGCACTATCTGGTAATATTGATACTGTGGTGTACAGGGGTCTCTATGGGAAAGATTTCATGCTGGAATTAATAGAGTGAAGAACAAACGGGTTGCTGCGAATGAGGCTGTGTAGTTGTAGGTCTGCACATGAAAAATCAAAGTGTCTGAGTAAAAAGTTTCTGAGTTGATTTCAACTCTCAAAGAGTAAAAGAGTTGATCTCACCAGTGAAAGTTAGAGATGTAATTAGACCCAGTGGGACTTGTCATTTTAACTGTAAATCAAGTGTAACAAATAAACATTTAGTGTATTTGTCATCTGTTGTGGTGTTACAAGTTTACACTGTAAAAGTAAACATATCTCTTTTAATGTCACATTTGCAGTATCTGTCCAGACCAGACACAGTGCACAGTGCACAGTGCTCCACAACATTAAAGCCATCAGGTGGATTTAGTGAATAGTCAGTGTAGGTGCAAATGGCCCTTTAGAACATTCATTCATTCATTCATCTTCTATACCGCTTAGTCCCTGCAGGGGTCACAGGTGTGCTGGAGCCTATCCCAGCCAGCTTACGGGCGAGAGGCGGGGTACACCCTGGACAGGTCGCCAGTCCATCGCAGGGCCACATATAGACAAACAACCATTCACAGTAACCTATATATATATAGTATTCAGTATTTTTATATGCAGCTTTATTCATGTTGCACAGGTACCCACAGACCGTACACACAGTACAAATCATCAACAGTGCCAAGCTGACTTCAACTGACTGAGAAATAGCATAGAATACAGAAGGAGCACTGAAACAGTTACAACAAATCCTGTTAATGTGCCACCAACTATGCTATGCAGCTAAGCAGCTCCTCTGTAAATCAACAGTGGTAGGTATGTTTAACTTGTATGGTTATGTAAGCCCTTACTGTGCATTTGAGCCTGTAAGAAATCAGCTATGTTTAAGAAAACCTGTAACATACAATATACAGTACACACTTCAACATAAGGCCACTAGTAGATTCTCTATAGACACACCTAACCATACTTACTGGACATTTTTATTATTTTATCATCCCATATTTCCACATTTGCTGTAGTGAATTAGCATTTTACATAAGAAGACTGAGAAAACAAAGGTTCTACTAAAAAATGTATTTATTCATCAATGTCCACGTACACTTCTTAAAGGGTTTATATTATGCAAAAAGTTATACATTTATTTGTCTCTCAGGTGTATGTAGACAGCTCTGGCCAATCACCATCCACCACAGCGTCTGCCATCTGCTGAGTGTCCATTTTTTCTTCTTGCTATAGAGGTATCACTCTGGAAACAGCAGAAAACGGTAGCAGCAGAACACAGTATGGACAGTGCTCACTATTAGTGGTATGGATGAACATAAAAGGCTCTTTTCTTACTCCTATCCGCTCAGAATCTAAAAAAAACACTGGATTTATTTGGTTTTTGGTGGAATGAACCTCACAGTGGCGGACAAATACAGGCATTGGTTTACTATACCAGCACCTGTACAATGCTATTGGATTTGCCTTATTTTATACTGGGTTAGCTGGGACTTGTGTGTGCGTGCACACACATCTAAGTTTTGGGATTTTGTGGTAAAAGGAGACATTTCTAGCAGATTTGTCTAGGGTTGACTAGAGGATGTGTCTAAAAGAAACCAGTGGGGTTGAATACTTCATCCAAAAGCTGTGTTTCTGGAGTTCTTGGCAGTTTTTAAATGGACTCTGTACCCCATCCTTATGATGCTTCACGTGTTAACCCCCAAAAGGGGTATAAGATGAGACCTTTATTTCATTAGAATTTAAATGTTTTTTAATTCATAAATTGTTGTTACACCTCTGAAACACACACACATACAGTCAATCCTATAGTGTTAATTGTTATGGTTTTGATGCCAGGACACAGAAATATTCCATTGTGTACTCTATTACAGTGTCAGGACATGTGGCACCCATCTCCTCCAGAAACCTGTGAAGGAATGCACAGAATCAGTTAAGATTCCCCAAGTGAATGACTCAAGGGAAATTTTTAGATTATAATGTCAGATATACTGTGAATATGTGTGTGTGTGGATTACCTCTTCTGAGTGTTGAGCAGCAGGTCCTGAGCAGCCTGGGGGTCTTTCTTCTTCAAAGCTTGGAACATGGACCAAGTCTCAATGAATCCCAGGACATTCCGCAACGGGGTGGAAAACTTGACTTGAACACCCTCAATCCTACAAAGTATGATGATTTTAGTACATGTAGAAACAATTAAAACAATAATAATTGTTTATTTCTTTCTGTAGTTTTGTGTTCTCTGTAGGGACAAAATTAGTAATTTTGGTCCTGAAATAAAGCAGAACTATATTTATGTGCAGCCAGCCAGTGTTTTTGTCTTAGTAAGGCACAGTAGACAACTGTACCGTTCATAGCTATCACAGTGCTCAGCTTTGGTTAGGCTAATATGTTTGTGTTTGTGACAATTACCTCTCTTTGTCTGGATAAGGAATAGAAGAGTACAGCGCCTCCAGCTTAGCCTCACATGCTGCTACTGGGTTGCTTGTGTATGGAATCAGCACCTGCTTCACCTGGAAGATAAAATGCACAATAATAACTAGGATAT
>OMLM01007764.1:0-13862 GCA_900302695.1 Helostoma temminkii | reverse complement strand
TGGTCTTTTTTTTTTTTTTTTTTTTTTTGCAATTTTTTTTTTTTTTTTGCATTTTTGAGACATAAATCAACAAATGCCATATTTAAAAATGCTACAAACCAGAACATTATGGCCCTTCGAACTGCAGTGCATTCTGACATTTTTTAAATTGGCCAAACACAAAGCACCAACACAATGTGGCAAAGCTTTTGATATGTATCCCAGAATAGTCATGTCTGTCACCTGAACTCAGTCATCTGTAGCAGAATGTGCTCTTAACATATCATACTCAATGATTAAGCAATACTTTGTCATCTTGCATGCAGCCTAAAAGCTTTCCCTAAACAAAAGAACAGAGGAACTTTAGATGACTGAGATTTTAAAAAAAGGTGCCAGGGCTAGTAATTCTAATCCTAAGTGAAAGGAAAACTGTATTTGAGCACCCTAATATTTCCCGGTCATGCTTAAGCAGTCATCACTAAGTGCAAGTAAATGTCATAGCATATTCTTTTCAATCTAATTGCTTAGAAAAAAAATTCTTGTAGCTGCACATGAGCAACTTAAACTATCTTACAAAATAGTTTCTCTTTTGAACACACCTTCAACCATTGAAGAATTTCTTTGTCTCGTGTATAATGCAGATACAAAGACTAGCACAGCGTGCACTAGTCCAGTATGTCGGACATCTTTCTTCTCCAGTTGGCTTAATAGCTTGGATCTCTGTAGCTTGGAAACATCTGAAGAGTCAGTAGTCACACAACACCAAAAACAGCTGCAAGACAAATACACGGATACTTGACAGGATAGCTTAAATAACTTGGCAGCTTTCTCTTGTAGCACTGAAGAGTTACGAGTTGTTTGCTTTACAACGTGCTTGAGCCTGGTCAGTTGTGTACTAATTGAGTATTCAGCATCTCGTAGCATTCGGTCATGTTAGACAGAAACGCTACGGCTTTGCAAAGTTTTTTTGTCTCCTTCTTGTTTCTTGTCTGCTCGTTCCTCCTATGCCTTGCCGCTGTCCTCCTCCTCCTAAATTTCATGCTGGGTTCTTTAGTCTATTCAGAAGAGGTCAACACAAAAACACAAGTTGTTAGTATTAATTAGTTATTACTAATTAGTGTTGCTATTTTACAGTGTTGAGTTTAGTCCTATGATTGGTAGTTTGGTATGAAGCAGTGTGAGCCAAGATTTTAAGCTGGTGATGCACTGGTAAGGGCTAGGGCTCTAACAAGGACATACACTGTTCTGGTGCATGACTCAGACTCTAACTATGAGGCTGAATCATCAAATTTGATTCTGATCCTACATTGTGTGAAGTGAAGTACAGCGCATAATTTACCTGGGAATAAAGGGAACAAAAAAACACTACGCTTGCCAAACTTTTATGAAAACACTAACTCAGTTCTGGTTAGCTTTATTTGTACAGCAAGTAGCTCATTTAGAAAGTAAATGAACGTTGTAACAGTGTGAATCACAACCATAAGTTGAAAATGAGAGTAATCAAAAAGCACCACATTTACTAAATTTATTCCTAGTCTCAGCTAATGTAGGAAAAGACTATGCACATGTTGGTTACACTGATACAGCCAACTAGCTATGTAAGCTATCAGTGAGTCACACACTGTGAAGCAGAAAGAAACACTGCGGCCTGCCAACATGCTTGCAACAAGTCTTTGCCAATTAAAGTATATACCAATTCTCACATACAGAAAGTGAAAGAGTGCGTTTCTTAGGTTTGTCACCCTGCTGCTAGAACTTACAATGTTTCATTATAAAAGTGCAAAAAAAAAAACAAAAGTCAAACATTCATACAACGTGCATCAATATGTGCTTAGACTTACCGGTTTCTCACGGCAAGTGCAATGTATTGAGTGTAGGACAGATCCTACCAGTTGGTCTGTATGGGAAACCATTAAAGTCTTCATTTTGCAGGTTAGGTTGTGCAAGGTGCTCACAACATTCTGCAGAACAGAGGTACATCAGTTACATTGTACATTATCAGTACACAACGTGTTCAGCAGAACTTTTGGCCTAACACTATGAAATTATAATTTTAATCCAGCAGCTGACTGAGGAACACAGTGTATTGCACTGTAGGAGGGAGGGTTTATGGGTGGATGCTCCTTACTAGGGATGAGGCTTTCAGCCAGTTCATCATAGTTCAAATAGCTGCATACATCAATCAGCCACAACATCAACACAACCTGGTGGTTTTAAAGTTGTGGTGGACAGGGGTCAGCAGAGGCATTCTGACTGACCTGCAACTGCACAGTGTGTTGTGACCCCTGCCAATCATGGCCAGCTTAAAATGTTTTCAAATGTTGATCCGTGTCCACCACTTCCTTAAAAACAGCAGGTGGTGTTGATATTATATGTAAATACCAAATGTAGAGCTGTGGCAAGCTTGGTTTTTATAATAATTTAGTGCATATTTTTCATTTAAAATATTACTGAAATTGTCTGAACTACAGACAAGGCCACTAACAGATACAATATTACTCACGGCAGCGTTTGGTGTGCAGCTACGTAGCCTCTGCCTCAGTTCTGGACAGGATGTGTTTTGCAGCAAGGTGGTGATAATTTCTTTCTTGAATAAATGACAACACGACAGTAGCAAATATTAGTAATACAATTTTACATAACGACCACATAAGATCATGGTGTTAGTGAAGTTAGTGGAAGTTTTAAGAATTTTCAAGAAAAACATTTAAATAGTTTTCTCGCTTTCAAAGCATGACAGTATTCTTTTAGTGTATTCTGCATTTTTTGTTATGACAACAATGCCTAAAAGCTGATTGTGTAAAGGTATCCACACAGGCAATACAGTGTAAAAGTAAATACAGTTTAAATTATGTGTGCATCATACACAGTTTACCTAAAATAGTCACTTTGACATTGTAGGTTTCCTTCAAGACCTCCAAGCAGGATAATACACATGGAAAGTTACTTTGCTCAATTGTTATTCTGTAACTTCCACTATGGTCCTCTGGGGTCTGTCTGAACTTGTGAGTACAGTATCTAGTGATCAGTTTCCAAAGATCATTGGTTCAGTTCCCAACACTGACAAGAAATGGGAGCTGCCTGCTGTGGCCTTTCAGTAAAATTACAAATGTAAAACAAAACTGTCAGCCTGTTAAAGTTCTGACTTCGTGTAAAGGTGCATACAAGCTTGTTTTCGTGTTTTGCTTTAGTTTCCTTGTCTGACTGGCTGCAGCTTTCATAATGGGTCTCCGATTTATTAATAAAACAAGAAACATACAACAAGAAAAGAAAATTTGAACATACAGTGAATGTGAAGAAAAATAGTTACTATTAGGTTTCAGGTGATTTTGCGGAATGCACATCTACAGTGACTTTAACGTGTTGCTCTAACTTGTCTGCTTCTCCATCATCTCCTGATGATAGGATTTCAAAACAGGAATCATTAAAGGATTATTGTTCTTACCTGAGTTGAACTTAGTGCAATTCATTAAACTGTCATTTTTAAAAGCCAATACATCCACTCTGCATTAAATTAGATTGCACCCTTGAGCTGTCATCGCCTAGCTGCCATGTGTGCTTCTCCCTCAGTGACAGTAAAAGTGTACAGTGTGTGAGGAGGGAAAAAGTAGAAATGGTTGCTTACTGTTCTGTCGAGCTCAGTTTGCACGATTGCCATGTAATCGTTTCTAACTTCCACCGGAGGCCTATTGCTCTCACAGGACAGAGATAGAGGTAGAAGTAGGAGAGCAAGGAGACTAATGCAAAAAAGAGGCTGAGAGACAGAGAGAGAGAGAGAGAGAAAAAAACAGAGAGGTCAGTCATCTAATCCCACACATTTGTTTATTTTACACATTATTTTTTCATCTAAGAAACCCCAGTCTAAATCTGATAATGTCATATATAAGAAAGCTGGAAAGCGTAACTAAGTACATTCATTAAAGCACTGTGTGAGGTAAGTATTGTCATTCAGTGCTACTTATACCTTCCCTACAGAGGGAAACAGTGCACCTCTTATTCCATGCGTTTGATGATAATTGATAATAATTGTACAAAATATTATGTATGGTTACAGTAAACTATTATACGCTGTATAAAGTAATTAGAAATAGTTACACTGACCGCAAGACTATAAAACAGATACACGTGAAGCAATTCAATCCAACAGGGCCTTTTTCTGTATAATGATGACTGTTTCACCTTCTTTAACAATTCTTCCTAAACTCGTCTAATGTTGTAGTTTTGCGTTTCAGTATAGGCACTTAAATAAATGATAATAATATTCATAAATAAATGACTACATGAAAGTCTAACCTGGGCGTAAACACTGACTTAAGTGTTGTTTCCTTGACTCTTCTTTCCATGCAATATAGAGGTCAATTCCCGTAAATCCTAAACCTATTTCAGTTTCCTTATGACTGGCAGATGGGAAGTTATTCACACGGAATTCCCCTGTATGGAACCCTTTAAGCCTCCAACACAGTAAATCAGCCAGTCGCTAGTCGGAGAAGGCAGGAGAACGGATGCGCGTCTAGTCGACTCCCGGTAAGTTTTGAAAAGGTTCCACTACGCTGCTTTACATGTTACACGCTTTACATTAGTGATGTATCATCCCCGCACTAACACCGATCTCAGTTCGACTTTAATTAGGCACAAATAAGGTGGATTAAATATGTGTTTAATTCGGTGCGTCACCACTCTTAGGCTACTTGGGCTAAGTTGCATGCAGTACGCTTTCCATACTTACCATTGGTCATTCTTCATTCATATTCACCGCGGGCTAGAGCTGGAAACCCTCTACCAAGTGTCTTCATTTCTGCTCAGATGCTCAGCTTGTCTGGATTTACACTACGCAAAACTGTCGTCCTTTCGCTATTCCTGCAGTTCTGGTGGCTTTGCAGTCCTTTTCCACGTCTTGCCTAACGCAGCCGCAGCATGTGATTTTACTTCCGTCCTTACTAAGCTGAGGTTTCACTTTACTATCACATGAATTAACGTATAAAAACGTAAGTGATATCTAACTGATATTTGTTGGCACCACGCTAATAGAGAAAAAGAAACCGTGTATTAGTGTTTACGCGTTGGCGTTTTGGGCAGTTTTTTTATTTAGACAATCTGCAGGCTCAAGGCTGATTGGTTAATGGAACCATTCATTCATTCATTCACCTGCTCTATTTAGGAAAAAAAATGTCACACAGATTAACATATGCAGAATAATAACTCGTGTAGGATATTGCAAAACAGCATTCCAAGAGTCCAGCTTTCCAGCTTTCCGTACTTTGAGATTGAACCATCTGGTCAGACAAGCTCACTTCTTTGAAACTGTCCCATTTACTCACTGGCAGTTCAATTAATCCTTTCATCCCACTGTTTCACTTTGATGAGTAAGCAGACATACTGTACTGATAACTGGATAGGGCTAGGTTAAGGTTGGGGTCAGGTCAAGCATCATTAGTCAGGGTTAGATCAAGGCCAGAAGAGACACACATACACAGTAAAACTTCACATTCCACAGAATTTAGTCTTGAGCCTTTAATCTGACCTAAACCTCAGTGGTTTGCTCCTGGGTTTAGTAGATACTCAATCTATTTACAGTAAATTCTGGCACTGATGAATCACAATGAGCAGATGAATTATGAGATAGTGTTATTGTGCTATTTCACAAGATATAGACGTGCCTCTGGTGCACTGTCATTTGGCACATAACTAGTCCTAGAATGATTAAAATGCCTCACGTGTCTTACTGTCAGAATCTGTACAGAACTGAATATCCACCTCACAGGAAGCAACTGTCGCTTAGAAATTCCCTTGAAATGGTTTGATTTCCTGGAATATTCACAGCATCCTGTTATGCAAAAAGCTGTGTCAGGATCATCAAATGATTTTTGTTGTCGTTTTAGTAAATGTCACGGTGTCCGTGCTAATGCGATAAAATCATTATCTACTTGTGTTACTTACATTTTATTTACCTGAAGACAAATAAGACATTGTGGGGTTTATATAAATTAAAATTAATACCTGTAACTCCAAGCCACAGATTTATACATATTCAACAGCGTTTCAATTCACCTGTCATTTGAATCATACATATAATATTTAAATAAACAACACACGTATACAAATATTTTGAAAAACAGAAACTGAAAATATGGAAAATATTACCTCAAAAAGTATGTGTTTACAACATACCTTTTCCTATTAAGGACATATTTGATATAATGATATGTAATGCATGTAATGGCAACTTTGTCATATATAATGTTTTTTCCCACTCACCTTCTGATACTTTCAATAAAGTAGGGATTTGCCTTGATAGTGCTTTTATGCATAACACACACTGAAATGGGATTATTGACCACACCTGCAACCATCAGGCCTGGGTAAATGGTAAATGATATCATTATGTACTTTTATACCATTTCATTAACCTGTCTTGTAAAGAATAAATAAGACATTATAGGGTTTATATCAATTAAAAGTAATGCCTGCAACTCTAAGCCACAGATTTATACGTATTAAACAGCATATAGCACTTTTCTACCTTACTGGTACTCAAAGCGCTTTTACACTGTTTCACATTCACCCATTTGCTCACACTCACACACCGATGGCGGCGCTGCCATGTAGCTCACCTGACATCGGGGGCAACTTGTGGTTCCGTTTCTTGCCCAAGGACACTTCGACCTATGACAGGAGGAGCCAGGAATCGAACCACTGATCCTATTATTGGTACTACGAATGCTCAACCTCCTTATCCACAGCCTGTTGGTCTGTCAGCCTGCTGGTTGTTATGGACAAAGGTCCAGTGCGGATCAAAATGTTCTCATTTTTACATCGATCTTTAGATTGGGGTTACTTTTTTGATGATGTTTAAAATAACTGCAACTACAATACTTATGCATATACTTACTTTTTTCTGCCAGTGCTATGGTTTATAGGCATATGACACATTGAAATGCTGTAGATAGTTTTTTAAAGGAAGCAGAACTGTAGTTTTTATTTAGGTAAATTGCAGTTTAGGTAATTTTTGGTTTTTGTTTAGTTTAAAAATTTTACTATTACAAAACAGGAAACACCTTTAGTCTTCGATTTGTCCTTTGGAACAATTAAAACTATTTTGCAAACCAATCTAGTATTACACTTGTGCACATAATAAGATAACAACTCTGACCCGTGAGCTAAAGCAATAAATGTCAACAATAAATGGCCAGTAATCTGACTCATGACCAGGAATCGGGCTATGCCTACACTCTACTAGCATCATTAAAGTTTAGTGACCACTGTATTCAGTGACAAGGAAACTGTAATGGCTCAATTGATCAAGCAGGTTTTCAGAATCTGCAGGGAAGATCAAAATTTTTTTTTATCAATATATTGGGAGATCTGCCATTTTCATACATAGCACAGACTTGGCTTTCATTTCATGAAGAGATAATTAAGGAGTGAACTCACACTGCATGTCATGCTATATAAAGTATACAGCTTATTCAATGTCACTGACTTACCCCACCTTCTGCTTGCAAAACTGCATTTCTGAATGAACAGGAACATTGACTCAGCTATTGTTGACAGCTGAGTCAAAATATTGTCTACCTTCATTTTCTCATTTTACCTTTTTTAGGCAAATTCTTTGGTTTTGCAACAGTAACAGTAACAGTTTTTTTTACACCTTGTTACTACTGCAAAACACAGATGTTATAATTTGCATGAGAGCATTAAGAAAGTCGTATTAGACATACTGTAGGTTTCATGTTTGACCATAGTTAGGATGATGCATGCAGCAGTTGCTAAAACGCTGAACCTCATGCTCTTTGTTCTTAATTGAAGATTAGATGACGGCATGGAAATGTTACAATATATTCGTCTGTGTACAGTAGATTTTAATCAGCCAGTATTGGTGTTCTCATGGCTTTTTAAAAATGTGCACATAAATGAAGTATTACTGTGTGTGTGTGTGTGTGTGTGTGTGTGTGTGTGTGTGTGTGTGTGTGTGCGCACTACAGAGTTGGAGTCTGTAGTAATTAAAGACATCCATCAGATTATGACAGTTCTGCTGGGAAGCAATGCAGCGTGGGACCCAGGATAAGACCAAGGTAACCATGGCAACATCAATCAAAAACACAGATAATATTTCACAGCAAGGTTCCTCTTGTTTCCTGGTATAATGTGATTCACTTACTAAATATGTGTGTGGTATACTGCAACGCAACATCAAAGATGACTGAATCATTACAGTTCAATTTGTGGTTGTAATTATTGTGCAGATGTGAACCTTTGTTTCCATTATTACTTTTCATTTTTTTAAATCCTTTTTTAATGTTGAGGTAACGCATCAAACATAGGAAGAAGTGCCTGAGCCGACTGATCATTAGTGTTTGTTGTACTCCCCATTGTGTTTAGTTGGGTGAGGTCTGCCATGAGCTGACAGGAATCTAGTCAAGAATTTATGGGTTGTCCCATGCATCATACATGTTAAACTGCTCATACAAGGGTGTTTGTCATTTTAGACAAACTTTATTGCATAGAAACCAAAGCTGCAGAATGAACATCTGAAAGTGATATTTGATCAGTATCAGGCACTTAAGACAAATTATGTGACAAAGGCAGTGATTAAAAATAAAATGTAATTTCTCCAAAATGTTGTTTCACAAATACCCCGGCTGAGTTAAGTTGATTACAGGAATGTTGATGGTCTAGAAAATGGCCTGTTATCTTGGGAGGTAATGTGAGCTATTTTTGCTCTTTTCCTTTTTTTTTTCCTTTTTTTCAGTGTGTCAATAACACTGACAGCTGCTGATGTTGGAGGAATTTTCTGTGGTAAAGGTGGTTAGCGATACAGTAAGACATTTGTTTTCTTTCATATTTCCGATATGTAGTTCTTTGTATGGTATCTACTGGATTTTTTTCATTTCTTCTGGGAGGAGGAAAAGTGGTTAACCCATTCTCTGTGAATTACATTTAAGATGATTAATGTACATGTATTGTTATGTTATTTAATAAATGTGAGTTCATCATAGCTATTTTTAGGTGTGTCTCATTTCTTTGTTAGGGAGCAAGTCGATTATAACACACCCATTTTATTATTTTATGCACAATAAAGCTACATGCTAAGTGTCTATTATCCTGTTGTACTTTAATAGAAGACTTTTAAATTATATGCCCTTTACATCTGAAAACTAGTGTGTGTACGTGTGTGTGTGAGTGCTGACAGCTCCTGATAAAGTGATGTGGCCAGGAATTACAGATAAAGTCGTTTCTTGACAGCACAACACAGATAAATACAATGTGTGGTCTGACAAGCAGGGAACCTGCCACGCAGTCATAGTTTTATGTTACATAAAGACTTTTACAGTAACAGAAACACATAAGTATGTGACTTTGAAGCACCTCCTAGAACAGGGTTGCTTAATATACTTGAGTGAAAATGACATTTCCTGTTACCATTTCTCGTAAAGTCTGTTGCAATGCATTTTGTGAATGGGAAGATTTTAACCATTTATTGGGTGTGACATAAAAAAAGAGGATGAGAAAACAGGAATTTGCTTTAACTTGTGCAATATCTCACATGTGGTCTGGTCAATGTGCATGTTTTCTGTACAATACTTAAGTGTCAGTATATCCTACTTTTGTATGTTCACGGTTGCCTGTGGACTTTATGCAGTATATGCAGATTTATATGTGACATGGCCATTTCTGTAATGACACATGAAACACGTGTCCGTATATATTTGGACACTAATTCCCCCCCACCCTTCTCCAAGAAAAGGCTCAAAAAGTGATTGAACAATCAAAAAAAAAAAAAAAAAATCTGTGCTTTGAGTCACTGTCGATCTGTGCTGTGACTCACCACCCAGCGATTGGCTAAATTTGAGCAGATAATACAACACTAAACCATTTATTACTTTTGCTGCTTCTGTCAGTACAAGTCACAATATCAGTACAACTAAACCAGTTCCTTTGGTAGCTATGTGTGCCTAGGCCATAACACTACCTCCGCAATGCATACGCTAGACGAATCATAACCTTTTTTTATGCTTTTCCCATTTTTGTGGTGCAAATTTATCTTGGTCTTATCTGTCCCTTAGGATGTTACACCTGTAGCTGTTGTATCAGTCCAAGTATCTTTTCAAACACTAGCCTGGCTTTCCTGTTTTTGAGGCTTGTCAATGGTTGAGATCTTGTAGCCAACCCTGTGTATTCACTTTGCTTACCTCATGATTGTCATTGCTAGTTTACACAGAAACACATACACATTCTTGATCTGGTTAACTGTTGTAAAGAAGCAGGATAATAATTCTTTCCTCACTTACCACGTTTGTTGACTATGGTCTTCCCAACCTTTGAAGAGCGGATGTCTACGAATTAAAAAAAAAAAAAAAAAATCCTGCATGAAATACAATTTTCATAGTTATAAATTTCAAAGTTCATACAATCATTCTGATCAAAGCATTTAGTTAAAGCTGACAATATACACTTGAAGCACAGTTTGATCATTTCATTTCACATCCTTTATTGGTATACAGAATGAAAATTATGAAAATGGTCCTACATTAATGGTTCTGACACTGTATATTGTATGATCAAAAGTATGCTGTGTATGTCCCAGTATTTTGTGGACAGACATGCACTCCTAATTTTGTTTTCCTTTCCACTATTTTTTCTTATTGTTTTGTAGAAGACCTTGCCTGGCCTGCATGGACTAATGACCTCAGCCATTTCCAACTTAAGAAAACTATGTGCATATGCATTTTACAGCTATTGCAGTGGCTTCTGTGCTTTGCTGAAATAATTTTTGTTCTCTTCCCATCGCCTACCTATGGGCTTCATTACTCAAAATCAAGAAGAGAAACCAGACTTTGTTTTTCTCACAAGATGCTGGAACACAATGTTTTACCACATTGCTATTTTGACTCATCTTGACTATTTTCACCCAACCATTGTTAAATAAAGAGTATCATGGGACGCTAGTTTCGCCATTGTATGAGGTTGAAAGAGGTGAACCAGGCTATTTTTCCATAAGTATTCTTCTTCTTTAACTAGTGACCCCCACAAAAGCTCTCTGTGCACAATGACTGAAGTTTTTATTTCAAGTCATTCTTTCCAAAATCAATCAATGACTACTAAAAAGATGTCTAAACATTCAGAAGTTTCCGCAGTCTATATTGCAGGTTTTAAAAGAAAATCCTCACAGGCGTGTCAATGGAAAGATCAAACTCAAACTGTAAAAGAGAACTATTTAATGCTGTATATAAAATCTCTTAATGGATTTATCTTTGCCAATTACAGCATGTAGCAAATATGTGTTAGGATCTCTTTATAAACTAAAAGCTATAAACAGGTTCATAGCATGACTTTGTGCACACACTACATGCTCACTTAAGACTGAGAATAACATTTAAACAGGATGTAGTCTAGTGGTGTCTTTAACCCCTAACTGGACACTGAAGATTGATGATGCACATGCATAGATATAAAGAAACTACGTGAGAGTCTTAATTCAGAAAACTATAAGCAAACTAAAAGCAGATGCTCTTGCAACTAGATTGGTTTTATTACAAAGGTGTGTGTCAGCTTTCTCGCCCCATCTAGTGGCCACAATGAGAAGTGTAAAATTAAAGAAGTACAAACAAATACAAAGACATAAATTATGTCAGTTAAAATATTTTTTTACTTGGCCAAACTCTAATGAACCTTACATTTGTTTTTTGTTTTTTTTCCCACTGTCCTTTTTAATACTTCTAAGAAATCAGTTCCTAGCAGGTAGAAATAAACAAGAATAAGCAGAATTAATTTGCATAATGTGAAAGATTTTTGCATTTATATCTCACATTCGATGAGATAATCAAGTAATATAGTCCAGATCTGTCCATGTGTGCAGGCTGAAAACAACAACACTCAATCCATATTATATTACAGATGAGAAAAGAACAATGCAGTTCAAACAGGTCACACTGCAAAACCTGATGATAGGTGATACTTAATACAACTCTTAATTGCTGGGCGTTTTTCAGTAGTTTGCAGGACAAGCTTCAGCTGCTAAAACAGTTGTGTAAACAATAATGTACTGCTCAGAATAGATGAATCATTAACCTAAGATATGTTACTGTGCTGAATGTTGCAAGTGTATTGTCCAAATAAATCCTGGGACACGTTTTTGAAATAGGTACTGTGATTCACCTGGGGAAGCCATTTGTATTCAACATTTTGCACTTTTTGCACACATTTGCACAATTTACATGTATTGTACATTTAATTTGAAATTTAAAAACCTGCAAAATGTGCAACCCATCAACCTACACCCAAAAGCCTAGATAAAACATATGTTAAATATCTATGCTAATTTATCAAAAATCAAAAGTCTGGCCTTTGACTCTGTTAAGATAAGTGTTGAGTTACTTTAACAGAGCACCCTGACCAAGGTCCTGTCTAACTACATTTTTTCATTACAAATTAGATTTATAAAATGGTAGAGTTTGCAAAAAAGAAGGGGTTGAAAAGTTTCCAGAACCACTGTACTGTAAAAATGTATGTGTAGTAAATACAGAATGTTTATGTGACATCTGGGTCTCTGATATTTTACTGTGGTGTATTTTCCAGACATTTTCCAGTAGCTTCTTCTCCATACATTTCCAGTCTCCACAAACATGGGCATTGAAGCCCCAGTTTATGTTAAATAGAGAGCATGCATACACATGTGATTTCTGTACAATTTAAAAGCAGGCTATACTACAACTATTAAGCAAAGCAGAATACTGACAAAGCTTGGCAGTTACAGTGGACAGCCTTTTCTCTAAAAATAGGAAGGAACGATAGGAACAGTAAATATGTCCACACATTTTAATAAAAATAAATAAAAATATTCCTAATTATGTGTGTGTGTGTGTGTGTGTGTATATATATATAATAATACACAATAATGTCAAAGCTAAGTTAATTTTGTGGTGTTATAATCCAACAAGAACAAAGAGAGGTAACTTAATCTGGGGCTGAATGTGTCAAAGAGTGAACGAAGGAAAAAGGGTGAGGGGATAGAATTATGATGGAGTGTGGGTTGGGTGATATTATCATCATGACTCCATAGGGATCTGGTTGCCATGGAGTGTGTAGGTGTGCAGATGGGGGATACATTAACATGGGTGGGGGAAGAGACGATGGCAGCCGTGGAAAATATATTGTTCCCAAAGTCTGGAGGTTCATCTCCAGTCCTGAGTTTTTAGATAAGGACTTTTGATTAAAGGTTAATGTTAGGTTTAGGGTTAGAGTATGGCTTAATGGTTAAGGTTACAGTCTGTATCAAGGGAATAAAAGTGTTTATGTGTGCCTGAGCGTGGTGTTACAAGTGCCATGGATGCCTTTCTGAAAGACACTTAAGCATGACATGCACACCTTAAGCACACAGCAGCAAGACACAGCACTACACATGTGCGAAATAGCTATGTGAGTCACAGCAAAACTTAACGGCGCACTAAGCCTAGATAAATGTTCCCTGTGGAGCTACTCTGACACTCCTCAATGGTCTGTCAGGAAATCAAAGAAGCCACATGTAAATATTCGGGTTTGACAAACGTTACGCATGAGACAACTCCCAACAGCACACCACCTGAAGATGGCGCTCCATGTCTTCGTAGGGCATCGATGTTCCACGTGCTCGCGCAAGTGCACGAGAGCGCGCGCGAGAGCGAGACAGAGCTGCTGTCTGCCTCCTCTCTGGTGGTGTTGCCTCCCTGTCGCTGCAGTGCTTTGCTGTTCTCCTCTCTGCCTTTCTCTCGCTCTTTCTTTCTTTCTTTCTTTCTCGCCTTCGTACCCAGAACCTTGCACCTTCCCTCTCCTCCTTTGCTCCCACCTCATCCATCTCCTCCACATCCTTCTTTTTCCCCTTGCGGATACCTCAACCTTGCACCCCC
>OMLM01007763.1:4181-30459 GCA_900302695.1 Helostoma temminkii | reverse complement strand
GTATATAAAAATCAAACTGAAAGATCAGTTTTTAGATCTTGTTGTACAATACTTAGACCAAATGCTGACACCCCTAGCTTCAATGAAAGTACAATCTGTCAGGGTTGACTGGGCTGGAATAACAGGATGGGCAGAAAAATCAAACAATGCAAAAGACATGTGGATAGCCTTAGATTACTGAATAACAAGAGTCACCCTGCAGAATTTCCAATTAATAATGGTTCTGACCAGCGAAGAATACTGTTCATGACTGAGCACATCTTGTCAGACAGGAAAAAACAAAGATGTCTGGCTGAAAACCACTAATAGTGAATAACCCTCAGAAGCCAGCAGGGAAGAGGAGCATAGGAGAGGTTAAAATAAGGTCAGCCAACAAACAGAGAGCTGAAACAGGGAAGGATACAGCGTTAGAAGGTTACAAAGAGAGATCTTCAAGAATAGAGTGAAACAAACGTGCCACGAGAGAAGCCAATGGACAGGCAGACTGAAAGTGATGCACAGATAAAGAGAGTTCAGCCTGGTGAATGCTGATCTAGTGTCGCAGGCGGATCTGTAGTTGTGAATGACATCATTGCTGTGGACTGCAGGCCTATGACAACTGGCCTATGTGTATGCAGACACAGACTAAAGTGTTTCTTGACTTGACATTACTGAGAACATTTATGTTATAATAACCATTACAGTTGTTAAGAGTCAATGGGGATTCCAAGGAGCAGACCGTCAAATTTAACATACGTGGATAGAGTGCTTTATTTTTCTTTGAACAGGCTAAACATTATCTATACAAGATGTGGTGATTAGAAATACTGTACATACTGTACTGGACATAACTGATCTAAAGAAATGCAAAAAAAAAAACAAGAGCCATGACAAGTTGAGAGCCCTAAAGAACAAAAGACAGGAAACAGATCTATTTGTCTGAAAGTAAATAAGGCCTAAATTAAGCAATCTAATATGCACCTAGAGTGGTACTACCTACAGTAGTAGTGTGAATAGTATGTTTCTTGACACAATCTCTAAAGACTGTCTACTTCTAGACAGCTATTATTTTATCATATTTTGACAATAGTGGCTAAAGCTCTGTTTCAGAAAAGCATGTCTAATAGGCATAACTACACTGGGTGAAATTCATGCTCACAGCAAATATAAGATAAAAGAGATAACAGAGAATTTGATGTTAATATATTTAACGTAGTTGTTTTTTTGAAGTAAATACTATAACCATTACTTAATTTAACTCCTATAAGAGCACATATCTGTTTAGAGATGAGGAACACTGAGGCAGTGACCCATCTTTCACTTTCTCTCCCACACACACAGATGTAGTGAAAAAAAATACAATCAAAGACCTTGCAGATGAAAGGCAGGAAACACAGCAGCTGTCCTCAGGGTGTAAGCAACGGGTAGGTTTCCTCCACCAAGAAACACCATATATAGTACAAAACAAATGCACAAGCTAATAACTATTAGCTACCACATAAGTCTTACTCATGAGACAGGTACATTCTGCAGAGAAAACAACAGAAAGCATGTACTCCTGTACACACTCAGCACCAACATTACACGGTGCCTTACACACAAAAAAAGGGCCAGAGAAAAATATTATTTGCATATTAAGTGTAAGGTTCGTCTCAACCTGCACATATGTTATAAATGGAGTAATAAAAGCATATTCGTAGAACATAGCCTCTGTGTAAAGGTGCCTAGCTATGCATTCAACTTTCTATGTATTAGTGCAATGCAGTGAGCGAAGCAGGATTACTGTGTGACCTACACTACACTTTGCAGCCTAAAAACAGACGCAGCTAGTGTAGCACAGCAACCATCCTGCCTCAGCAGACAGAGCAAGTGATAGGTAGGGTGTTTCTGTAACAGTATGATTTAATCAGCTAACACCCAAACAAACACTGACTCCCCTGCAGCTATCACCAGCCAAACTGACTGATCCATCTACTCACTCTCTCTTTCTCTCTTACTGAGGCTAATACTTTCCCTCAGCTGTTTGCTGAGGCTTGCTTTAGAGCTTGCTTTTATTGCTCATTAAATCAGACTCATTGTCAACGTAGATAAGTAGCTCTGTTGTCATTTTAACAGTCAGAAACCCCCTCAAACTCCAGCTCAGTCATTCTGTAGTTAGATAATCCTGTGAAAACATGGATTAAAGGCATGTGATGGAGGATGAAAATGAAAACGGAATGGGAAGCCGGCAGACCGAAGATGGCTCAATAAAATAGTGTCAAATCAACTAATATGCAAACTGTCCCCTTTGGTTGACACCTCATGAAACGACATGCACTCCCTCAAGTCATCAGGCCTTTTAGAAGACATCGAGCCAGCATGACAGCTGAAATGTTTCAAGACATGTTTACTTGACTTATTTGGAAACTGAGGTATCATCCACTTTTCACTGGAATCCAAATCTAATGCTGTTCGTACTGCCAGTTATGGCTGCCAAACTTCATTCAGATGAGCTCTACAAAAGCCACTGCTTTTTGGTCACATTCTCCCACATGTTCTGAACTCTTCTATAAAAAAATAGCAGAGCTCAGAGGTGCTGGCTGGCTCTGAAAGGTGAATACATTTGTACTGGTATAACAGCCCTATGATCATGCCAGCTACTCTGACTTCCATTTTTTTCCTGCCCACATCTACATGCAACATATTTCCCATCTAGTTGTGCCGATCTGCCTATGGCAGCCAAGGTGTTAATAATCCGCACTACAGCAAACTTGTAAACAGATTAACCACATGTGACTGTTCTATGTACAACCCAAAAAAATGCCACAAGTAATTATCTAATCTTAAAACACTGAGCTAGAATAGTTGAGGCAGGCCTATGTAAATTGTTATAAAAACACTATAATGTGTATTCAGATGTCTTTAGGTTGATGGTAATCTATGACACAAGGCAAATTAACTTGCTCTAATTTATGCTTATCACCTAAACACAACATAAACCATTACTGATCTCTGAATGGATTACATATGTGACAGCCTTAACTTTGACACTGTCATTCTGACATTCTGAACGCATTGAAGTCAACTGTTTATTAACCCCAATCTATCAGGTCATAATGAGAGGCTTTGGACTGATACATTCTTAGTGCTACTAACCGCACTGACAGTGTTGTGGTTCTGCTTAAGTAACTACTAACAATTGTGTCAGTAACATGCTATTAAGTAGATTAGTTTCCTGTTCTTATCACACCACCTTATCTGCTGTGCTCCCAAACTTGAATTGAAGTGCGAAGAGCAAAACGCTGTAAAAGAATGTAGGTTTTTAATGTTAACAAGCTGTACTCTGGACAGATCACTGCTAAGACTAGTGGTGTTTCAGAAAAACAAAGCACTATTTTTACTGCATTGAAATGCAATTCAAAATTCAGAATTTAAATGATCTAACAAATGCTGAAAATTAAAACTACTGTTTCAACATCATTAAAACAAGTGTCACTGCAAGTTTGGTCGACAGCACCACAAGTGTGTTATGGGGCGAAGCTGGGATTAAACCGACTGTTCTCATAGCATCCATCTCTTTCTGACACATTAAGTGTGAGAATACTGATGGAGCATTTGGTGCCAGCATGTGCGGTCTGTGCAAAAGAAAACTGCACAGCATGTTTTACATATCAATGGACATATGGCCCCAAAGGCCTGACTCACTGAGATCCACATGTAAATGCCTGGTAGCTGTTAAGTGCTGTGCTCACTTATGGGAAGTAAATTAACTCTCAGTGCCTCAGTTTCATTTCTGCTTTAACAAGTAAAGGTCAGGCGTAGAATTGTAAGTGTTTATAAGTCTACATTTTCAAAGCTCATAGAGAAATGTGTACACACAGAGGTACACATTTTTACCCTAAGGCTTAAACACCTTTGGGGTGAACAATTTAAGTGAATTTATATTAATGGTCTAAAAATAAAATAAAAATACAAGCTATCTTTTATCTTTTAGCACAGTTTTCATTTTGCATAATGCATGCGCAATGAGTCAATATCTTTTTTAAATAATTCAAAGAAGGAAAAAACTAAACTAAATACCCAGGTCAATGCTCAACAATTAACTTGAAATATCATAATACATTTGCAATGCAAATTCGGTTTCCTTTATATACAGCCCTCGGGATACTATTCTAGCTGATAGCCACCTTGCTGTGTGAGAGCTGGAGCAGCACAATACTGCACAGGCTAAGTTCTTTGTCTTCTTTGGTGAGAGATGACAGACTACCCACTGCAATCAAATGTGATTCCTTCAGCTGCTCCTCCTCTCAGGCCTTTACTAAATCAACAGTCTATTTACAGCGGTAGCATTGAGTCTCTCTGTGTGTGCACGTGCACGAGCTGCATGCACGCACACACAAATGAAATGATCATTAACGATCACAAAACTGTGCCAAAGCAGGAGAAACAATGACCTGAATCTGAAGCAAATGTCTAGAAAGCATATGTAAAGACCTGATTAGGTATGTGTTGTAAACACAAAAAACCTTGAATTTAAACGGTGACATGTTTAAGGCACTGCAAAGACAATCCTGAATCTCGTTAT
Source organism: Helostoma temminkii (assembly GCA_900302695.1). Classification (NCBI taxonomy): domain Eukaryota; kingdom Metazoa; phylum Chordata; class Actinopteri; order Anabantiformes; family Helostomatidae; genus Helostoma; species Helostoma temminkii. The sequence continues at coordinate 25,916 of OMLM01007763.1, read as the reverse complement.
AGTACACGTCTGACACATGGCCAATTTTATCAGCGTGATACAGGCTAGTAATTCACAGAAGCCGATTGTCAGATAGTTAAGTTAAGGGTGTGGATTCAGTCAGTTGCACTTTTTTGATAAGGTTCAATTGCTTCTTGAAGAGTTTTGCCTAAAAATATGATAAAACATTTTATGAGACTGGATTCTGTGTCAGTGGCCCAAAACCTACTTGTATCATCCCTATGATTTTCCACATTAAAGCTGCTGTGCTCATGAGCTGCAGAGGCAGGCTCAACTCCACAGTGCCAGAAAAAAAATTATGCGAAATGAAGAGAGGAACTTCAGTCCATCTGTTTTTCTAAAAGAACTCTGCTATGTGTGCAGGAAGCTTCAGTGTTGGCCCAGTGGGATTAACAGTGAGGGCCTCAAATCCCCTCCTGTTAAAGATGCCATGCTAGCTGGGCCCCAGCACAGCACTGTCAAGCAAGGTAAGGCGCTCCTGATGAGAAGGCCACTCAGCTACAATGGACAAGTTATCTAAAGACATTCACAAAGACATAAAAACCAGAAGCAGGATGTACATGAATGGTGTAGCATACTTTGACAAATTTAAAGGTGCGAGCAGATGCATGTTTATTTAGATTTCAGACTAACATAAAAAGCCAACTGAGGCAGTAAAAAAAGGCTTCAACTCAACATCAGTAACATATATAGTAAGGTGTTAAAACAAACAGGTTTATGCCAATGTTTTTTAGCTTCTTACTTCTGATTATCTTGAGCAACAATTAATACTGACTACAAATTGATAGTTGAGGTTAACAGTATTGTAAGTACCTACTGATGTAAGGCAAAAAAGCTAAAGTATCTGAGGTAAACTCCCAACTCCAGACATACTGCAGACTTCCATCCAAGTAATATATAATTTCACTGAAAAAATGCCAGGCATCTGTTTTATGTTTTTGTCCTGCATACCTAAGGTATACGCCACATTTTAATTCAATACAATGTAAAATGGTAACATGGAAAGTAGATTTCTTAGTTCTTTTCTGTTACCAACTACTGTGACTGTGAATACTTTGAAACTACACCACTGTATCATCTGACCTGAGCTCATGGGTTCATCGTGCTTTTATTCATTCAATCAATGTCTCTCTCAGGAAGAGGCAGAAAGCTCCAACTCCTTCCCTACAGTGACTGTGTCTAGTAGGTTCAGTACTGCAATAATAGGGTGTGCAGATTAGCTGCCCGTGTGTGTGTGATATGGTCCGACAAAGCAGTGGGAGCTAGAGGTCACGGGGGTCCCTGTAAATGGGAGACCTATAAGACCCCATTTCTGATGCTGTCTGGATGTCATGTTACAAGGGCACAATAGGGGCAAACCACCAAGGGAAGAGCAGATAAATCTCAGGATTGGTATTTCACTCAGGTAGGATGGAGTGGTGTTGTGGGTAAGGGAGTGGGGGGAATGTTAAAATAAAAAAGGCAAGGAGCAGGCGGACACTGGTCCTACAAGCTAGCCCCTGATTGTACACAACTGAATACATCAGGATTACTAAAAGCCAAGTAGCAGAAACTTTGAAACCTTTGAAAAAGAAATCTGAATGTTGACGCACTAAAGCACTAACATTACAACATAGTTGTATCCTCTGATAAATCTGATTTAGGGTGATGTGAAAACCTGGTATTGATAAATAGTATCATGATGGATACCAGGACCCCCTTCATGGGAACTTTCCAAATATTTACCTAAAACAGAAATTATGAGATACGTTTCAAGTATTTTATCTAAAAAACACAGGAACTATAAAATTAAGAATTCCAAAAACAGCCTCCATGTTTTAGCGGGGCACTCATACACTTTTACATAGTCAATTTCAAGACGTCCATACAACAAACTGCAAAGTTTGTTTTCTTTAAGTTCAATTTGTATTTGTTAAATACAAAAGTTATAAAACATTTCTAATGCTCTTCAGGCTCTTTGATAATTATGCACTTTTCAAATAAACATCTCTTATGTCTCATTCATGCATTAAAATCAACAGGCCTGACACCCCAGTAGCTTGTGTTAGCATTCACAATAGTTTTTTTCTTTTGTAATGTACCTATTCTCTTATTCCAGCAGTTAACTTGCTTGCTTGAAAGTAAGCTTACTGCATAAAAACATCTTTAAAACCAACTTATCAGTAACGAATGCAAGCAAATAACAGCACAACTACACAACCCCACAAAACAATCTGAATCTAAAGCCTTTTGAAATGACACAGATCGTAGAAGAGCACCATGCTCCAAAATTAAAACCACATGTCCAAGAGCGAGAGGGAATAACGTACTCTAAAGTTATGGTTGTCACTGGAGGATAAAAGTCATTCAAGATTTAGATCTAAATTCTGTCAAAAACTGAAAAAACAATGTCTTTTCCACTAAAGGATATCATGTTGGAAAGGAAATGAATGAAATAATAGGGGAAATGCAGAAAATTACTGTGTAAACCAAGACTTAATGCCTCCAGCATTACAGTTTTACTAGATTGTACAAAGAGCTAAGGCTACTGTCACAAAAACATGGGTGCTAAAAAGCAGGCTGCCACTCATCAGCCTGGCTTAGAACAAAGCTTAAACTCAGTGATACAACACGCTGAGGTCATTCTGACATTCATTTTCATTAATTCCCTAATGACCTACGCTCTAGATTCTCAGCTCTCTGGTGGCTGCAGCAAATTAATGCATGAGGACTCTCAGAGTCAGCCTATAAGAAAAGAAACTACTCCTGTCAAAGGCAGTGTGAGTTTCAGGTTTTGGTTACACCAAGAGGAGACGTGAGGATACAGAGCACAGAGAGGAGGTTGTTACTGCTAATTTTACTCTGGGGAAACAAACCAAAGGAAGGAACTATTGCCCATAACAGTAACCTGGAGCCCCCATACTTAAACCCAATAAGACAACATAGACAGCAGTGAAACCAAGTGCTATGTAAGCCAGTCAGTCTCAGTTCTGAAGACCTACATTTAGTGGCCTGGAATCGTAAAACACACACAGATCATTGTATGGACTTAAGCAGGTGGCGTGTAGCAAACCTGCTCTTGCCTGTCAGTCAAGGAGAGAGAGTGCACCGCTACTCTGCGTGTGTGTGTGTGTGTGTGTGTTGCAATACTTAAAGACCGTTTTCTCTGCTTCACCACTCTGTCATGGCTGCTGTGGCTTACACATAAGTGGAATCGTAGGGCTGGAACTTGTTCAAACAAGAACCTTTGCTAGCTAGCAGACGTAACAAAATAGCTTGAGCAGCAAGCCAAATTAACAAATGCAGCTTGAAATTAACTTCAACCACCTTGTTGATGTGTATTCATATAGTGCTATGACATGCCGTTTCAAAAATACAGACCGCTCCTACCAAAAGTCTAACGTGGCAGTATGGAGAGGGATGTATAATTAAATGCATAATCAGAATGCCATAAAACAGGTATGGTCAGTCTTCGTTACCAAAATAATGAATACTAGAGTACATATTCAGGATAATAAAAAACATGAATAAGAATCAAGGAAATCAGGTGTTTCCTTTTGAACAATTACACACACTCTGTCAGCACAGCTTCCCCTTGTTTTTGGTTTGTTTTAAGCAGCCATGCTCTAGCCCCATATTTGACTAAGCTTGACTGCCATCCCATCAGCTGTTCTAGGTCCCTCCCTCTTGTGGTTTCCGGCTAGTAACAGGCGATCCAATCATTAAACTGGTTTCCACTGTGCTGGGACATAAACAAAAACTACTTGTTCACGGTGTTCTTCCAGAACATTGTATGGACTGGAAATATGTCATTAGGGTCTAACTATATTGAAAGTCCCTGTGTCAGCCCGAAGTGAAGTTGAGCAAATAAACCAGCAGTGTAAAAGTAAACATGCGGACAACGACTTGAAAACAGAACACACTAGATGTTACCTCAAAGTATTTTACAGTGAAAACGACATATGCTGTACCACTTAAATAACAAGTGCCACACACACTTTCAATCCCTATATTTGTAATACGATAAATGATAACCACTGTAACATTATACAACTTTAATACTTCTGTTTGCAGACACTAGAGTACAGTGAGACACAGATCAGGTGGCCATTTTGATGCTGAAATTAACCATCAGACTAGCAAGCCTGCTCAGCAGCGTTACAGGGGCAACATTTCAAGTGACACATGCAATAACACAATTACGAAAAGCCTTAGTAAGGTTTAAACGCAACACTAATTAGACCCACAAAGCTGCGCATACTGCAACAACGCCAACGCTTTTGCGAGAGTAGAACAAAAGACAGCAGCATATTCAGTTGACGTTAGCCTTACGTTATGTAAACAAGCTCCTGTGACAACGTGTAAAGGGGCTATTTGATTTAACTCCGCTGACAAACAACAGGCTGGACAAAGAAACTAAATTGCCAGAATGTGTTTTACATGGTCTACCGCTGCCAGATATAATGCTGGTATATCAAGATGAGAGACATTCCTGTAAAAAGGAGAACAACGTTAGCGTCTGTTCGGTTCTTGCAGTAATTTTCAAACATACACAACAAGCTAGACAGCTAGCTACCGTTAATGTTACAAAAAATATCGTTACTGTGCTGGGAAAATGCTGAAAATACACGGGACCGATCTGATTAGATAATACAGCTGTCCCAAAGGCGACTGAGCGTTCGCAGGACAGAAATAGACAGCCTTAACACTTGGCTTTGCTAGCAAAATGTTGTTTACAAAAAAACCACCAGTCATTCACAATGAAAGCTCTATCTACTTTGAGTTACTATGACAAACAAGCTGCATCAATAAACAAGGTTTGCTCATATCTCATTTACACATATACCAAGAAGTAGCTGACTAGACAGCCATTTAGAGACAGTTGTTTATGTTCAGAAAGGATACAGTTTCACCACATCGGTATCCATTCGCCTTTTACCCGGACTTGGAGACGACATTTTTGCTATTTCCACCGTAGAACAGCAGCAACTATACTGAAACCTAGCCCCCGAAACGCTAGATAGTCTAGCAAACGGTACTAGCCGAAAGTTAACATTTGCTTTCAGAAATATTCACAACAAAACGTCTTCACAGTTCAATGGCTCCCTGTCCGAATGAGTAGCTGAACTATCGTTAGACCTCTAAGATACTGTTCACTGGCTCTCAGCGTTATGACCATGGTGCTGAGAAGGTAGGATCCCTCCGCGGACGACGTCATATATGTGCGACCAATCGTCACCGCCAATGGCCATGTTTGTAGTTTTTTTTTTTTTTTTTTAGAACTCCTTTGGTTTTGTACCATAAATATCATATTAAACTACCACTTGGTACCAATGACATTGCCGTTTTGTATTCAGGGATTTATAAATATAAACATAAATACAAAAATGCCTTTCAAATCATTCTCCAGGTCTTTTCTCCTCAGGTTACCCTCATTGATGCTGTACTGTCTCTCTTTTGGTTTTGTCTGTCTTCCATGTTTTCCAGCAAAGAAAAGGTAGACCCACACACATATTGGCATATATACCCGAAAATGTATGGCGCCTTTAACATGCATCAACTGGGCAAACAGTGGGTGAAATTTTGGTGTACAGTGAAACATATTTGAAGGAGCATTAACATTAATTGAATCTTTTTTGTTAAATGTATAAATTAGACTGAAGTGAGGTTGAAATACTGAAGCTACACTGCTAAAGAACCTCATACTTGCTTTGATAAGAGCAGTGTTGTATAAGTCCTTCAATAAAGTCAAACCATAACAATCATTTATATAAAACTCAGAATTACTTCGGAACATGCTAAACAAGCTAATCAGGTTAAGTAAATGAACAAAATTGGTGCCAATGAGCCTTAATGGCAAAATGAACACAGCAAATAGAATAAATGAGATAATAGTATTTCCAAAAATTTTGCAAGCCCCATAGCTGGATACCTTATTTAAATATATATTCAGCTTTATTTGGGGAAAACATCAGAAAAATGACATCTACAATGAAAAACAAATTTAGAAGAGTATTTTTATTAAATTGTATGAAATTTTATAAAGATAAAAGCACATGCAGGATATTGAGGACTGCATTAGCAATGAGATGTAGCAGGAAGGCAAAAACTAAGACAGGCATTCTAAGTCTAATTTAAATGAATGGTTTGAAGTTCATGGCACAAGGTTGGAACTGCCTGCAATAGGATTTTAGCACTGACTAAAACATACGTTTACTCGTGAAATATTGTTCATTTCAAAGAGAACTCATATCCACATTGCTTTCCAGGCAAAACAGTACACACATAAAAAAGAACCATCTCACAGTTTTTTGCTAATCTGAGGCTAATGTTTACCACTCCCACATATGACTCAATATACAACAAAGGTAAAGGTAAACATTGCCTTTCCAGTGTCGGGTCACATGGTCCCTTTTCATGATCAAGGATTCCTTGTCTTTTGTATTTCAATGAAATCCAGACCATCATGTTGTCATGAAGGACTACTGAAGCAGACTTCAGACCTGTGGCCAATTTATATACTGAGATGTATTATATTGCTTGATGACTACTTACGTGTATATGATGCAAGAACAACGTAGGCCCCAACAGTTGAACACCCCAAATTTCACATAGTAGAATTCAACAGTTTTGAAGCCAGACATGCATCGTTCACAAATTTCACTCTTCACAGAGAAGATACTTACTCAGTTGCCTAATGATACAATCAACATCTTGACCTCCAGAAACACTGTAAACACGACTTTAAGGGGCAACAGACATTGATAAAATATGATACTGCAGTCACTGGTACTACAGATTCAGTACCACAAAAAAAAAATGGTGGGTCAGTTTATCAGCCCTGGGTAGCAATGCTGGTTGGGTGGAAACAGGCTACTGAGATGGAGTCGATGATACCTGCCATTGACGGAATATAGCAAACACTCTTTTAGACTTGTCACGAGGGCCCTGTGAGGAAGAAGTGAAGTGTCAGATAATGTTCAGATCTACCATATAAAACAAAGTGTGACCAACAAAGCTGTAATAATAAGGAGTTACATTTGTTTAATAAATCGGGAAAACATAGGCTAAAATATATACTTGGGATATATACTTACATATAAATGTATATCAGTTGATCAATATACAGTATATTGCCAATGATCAGATCACAAATTCTGTCAAACTAAAAGACAAAGCTTTTTGTCTCCTAAGTGAGACATGAGCATTTAAAGTATTCAGGCACCTAAGTCTGACATTTCTTACTTGCATTATGTTTGTCTGCAATAAAGTAGGCTACTGCATGTGTGGCATTGCTGTGTTTCTTCACTTTTTTGTTGTAAGGCATGGTGCTGGACAAAGTGAACACTATGGTTGCAAGTGCTTGGGTCTAGGATCCACTTGCTTGGGTACAGGACTGTAAAGTCATTGTGTGTGTGTTATATTGTTATAACTTGTCTTTGTGGGAACATGCTTTCTACACAGCTTGCAGTTCACACAACTTTGCTCCTTTATCAGTCTTTAAATAGCCAAAATATCTCCACCAAATACCTCAGACTCTTTTTTTAAAAAAAACCTCCCCATCTTTTGAGCCTTGGGCTGTGTCTTTTGGGCTGTCTTCTTCTGTAACACTGCTGGTTTAGATTTTATTAAAAATTCTGTTTTCATTTTCCCTTTTACCTCTAACTCCTGACATAATGGCGTGCATGGCTGCAGTAGTCCATATAATAATATGTGCACTCCTGCTGGCAGCTAATCCTGCACACTGTGCTGGGAGCGTCAGGTTAGGTTGTTTCTATTCCAGTCACATGACTAGTTAGGCACAGCACTATTCTTATCATCACTGGCTTTTTGCTCTAGCTGACACAACATTAATGGAATTAGTAGTATCAACAATGTTTTTTAGTTCTATCAAGGAAAGGTATTTTATGTTTATTATCACCTAGTCCTATGTTTGATGAATATTTGTCATAAAACATTGACATCAGAAATGTTCCCTTGCCTGTGCTGGACTGCCTCCCACTGTAGTGGAGTTCTTCTTCATGGGCAAGAGTAGATCAAGAGCAGCCTTCCAGCCCTGCTGATGCAGTCCTGAGTCTCCATCCAAAAAGGAAACTGCCCCTGGGTGCACATTCTCCTTTCCCACAGAAATCCATGGACACCAGTCTCTGTGCTGAGCTAGGGGGTCAAATGCATTCTTGTGCAGAAGCTCATCCTAAAATGACAGACAAAAAAAATCTATTTGCATTAGCAATTTCAAAGGAGGAGCGCAAAGCCTCTTTTAAATTTAAAGCTACAGTATGCTATGCGCAGCATGAGAGTTGAAATAAATGCACTCTGCTCCACCCCTGCACTCTCTTTACACACAGCACTTAATTATGTTAACAATAGTTATTATAAATTTACAATAAGTGAGAATACTCCAAAGCTTACTTAATCAAGTAGAAATAATTTAAATTCTATCAGTTTATAAAGGTGAGTTTTGCTGCCAAACTTTTACAGCAAGTACACTGAGAACAGTGCAATAGATCACAAGTGAATTGCTTCCAAAGGGACATGATGTTCAGATAGAAATTCCTCTTATCCTTAAAAAGCAGATCTCACACATAAGCAATATATTGCATAGAGGTATGAATTGAATAATAATGATCCATCTTGCATGCCAGCCTTACAATGATTCATATTTCTAATAAAAGATTGGTGACCTGCTAGAACTGTATTTCTAGTCATTAACACAAACATCTACATATGCAGCCTATGGTCACTGTAAAAATGCTAACAACCAGAAATGAAATTAGATGATTAGTTCTTACAGAACCACCAGATGATGAGAGGCAAAGACGTTTAGGAACGTGTTGCAGGCTGGGACCACCATCAGGTCCAGAGTTTTCCCCCTGTCCTCTGCTACGAGTTGCAGGCCTCTTGCCCCTGGTCAAAGGACTCGGTAACTCTTCACTGGGGCTTGGTGAGTCTCTGCTTCGGGCACGCAAGGCCACTGGAGAGCAAGAGCTCTCACCCTGCAACATTTCAGGATTTCATTTGACACTGTTATACATGGAGTGGAGTAGCTAAAATTAAAAAACTACACACATAGTATACAGTATAACTTAAGCTGTTTTTACACATGCACTCCGGACTATCTGTGGGAGATCTGAAAATTACCAGCTGTGTTTACACCCTTACACTTACATTGTACTGGGGGGCTTGCAAGATAAAGTCATTTGTAAAACTTGCCTGATCAGACCTCGTGGAGTCCTGGCTTCTTAGCTTCATGCGACATGGAGTTGTAGCAGGAGTGGGCGAGGCAGACATAAAATGGTCTCCCTGACTTTCATGTGTGGCTGCTGAGGCAGGAACTGTTGTTTGAGCAGACTGGCCTACAGTGTTTGGTAAGGGATCTCCATCTCCACTCATTCCATCTATCTGGTGGAAGTTCCATAAGCCCACCTTTCGCATACAGTAGGTGCAGGTCAGGATGGGTAGGTTCATTTCGTGTAGAGTTGGACTAAAATAGATAAATTCATGGGTCAGACATCTCGATTAAGTGGCATATGATGCCAAGTTTCTTTCAGTTTGCAACCCACCTCCCTTATTAGTTTATTATATCCTCCATTCACCCAGTACATCCTTGAGCATATGTATGAAACGAGAAACTAGCTTCTGTGTACATGCTTATGTTAGATTGTGCTTAGAGTTTCATCTCACCTTGCATCCCAGCCACACAGAGAAACAATGCATGCAGCCACCTGGACAGCCAAAGGTTCAGAACATGAAGCCACTCCCCTTTTTTTCTGTTCTTCCTCAATCAGCTGCAGTATAACACTGATAACATCCTCAGTCAAAGACTGCAAGGAAACTGGACATTAATTCATGTGAACAATAGAAAACCCAGCTTTATGACACCTGAATAAATATTTTTTTACAATGAATATATCCTTTGTACAATGTCCCACAGCCACTTTTGTTTCTTTCAGTTGCAAAGGGCATATTTGTCAGTATCCAAAATAGTCGAACATGGCTCTACTTCCTCACCATCGATTTCAGCTGCTCTGGCTTCATGGCTGGCAGCTGCTGTGCAAGGAGACAGGTGCGCTGGAAGCGCTCTAAAAAGGCAGTGAGAAGTGCCGATGGTTCACAGGCAGGAACCAGCCAAAACCGCTCTGGAATAAAGGCAGTGTTGACATGACAGTCAAGTCGAGAACCCAAGCTTAACTCAGCTAAAATAACATGCCATGTTAAAGACTTTGTTGTGCAGAAAACAAAACAGACTCTTCTTACCAGGGCAAGGAAAGTCAGGCCAAGGACAAAATTTCTCATGCTGTGTTTGGAGCTGCTTCGATATCTCCGAAATGCGGGATTCATCTATTTAAAAGAAAAGTTGTTTGACCTTTCATTTTTGGTACAGGGTCAGTATTAGCTTAACTAAAATAAAGTGTTCCCAGCTTACATTTTTCAAAGTCTAAAGAAGGTTGTAATGATGCACACAGAAAAGCCTGGCAGCTGGAGCACTTGAGCATATCACAGCCAACATTGATCCAGCCATATCTGGCACAAATGAGAGGGGACAGTGTCCGGGGTTTCCCTGCCCATTTCAAACAGTACCCTGCTAAGGAAAACTTCACTCAGACACAAACAAATAGAATCACCTTCATTATTATTTTGAACGGAAGTAAGAATGTTGCCATTTCCCCACATGGATCACATAAGTTGTATCATGTGCCAAATAACAAAATATACTGCTGTCTTTTGGGGGATTATATGATTATGTAAAGAAAAACCAGGTAAGGATATTGAATAAGATTCCACTCTTGAGAAAAAAGCTTCTTTGTTTGTTGCCTCACAAGCTGCTTGGATGTTGCTTTTTACTTCCAAAACTTTCAAATCTTCTTGTCCACTGAAATGGAAAAAGAAATGCCTATGGTTAAGACATGATAAAGAAAAATACTGATACAACTGATCAAATCTATGTTTGATATATTATAGGATTTCTAATTTCTTCTGACACATTTATACGCCTAGACAATAATGCTTGGTGCAGACCAAGCAAATTAAACAAATGAAGGATAACAGGAGGGATAGGAATTTTAAGGAAACGGACTAAAAATTAAAAAGTTACATCAGAACTGCATGATGCACAGTAGAGGGTTTAACTAAATGTATTTGCTTTAGGCTCGATCACTGCAAACAAATCACCAATGCTCCCTAAAATTTGCAGCAAACTTAAGAGTCCTGTTACTATAAAACATCGGTGCCAACCCACTTATCTGTAACTGTACGAAAACAGGAGCGGGATATAATAATAAATGCACTGATGTGCAAATTCCTGGCCTAAATGCGCCCACATCTGTTGAGGCTTGTCCCTCTTAAAATCATGCAGAGTGAAGACGTTAGCCGAGCTGAAGAGCTAAGTGGCTAACCACACTAGCTAGCATTCACGTCAACGTCTGCCCCTCTAAATCAAACAAATCTAGCACAATTGTTCGCAAATTACACCTGTTGGATCCGACATCTGTTGATGACACTCCCTCATTCAGAAGTTCACGAACTTTCTCTGGAGAAGCAAGAGAAGACTTTTGTTGATTAGAGTTGCCGAGACGATCTCCACGACTGCCGCCGAGAGTCGCCATGATCGGCTCTGAGGTCCCCCGGAAAATAAACCTTGAAAATAGTCGTTCCGCTATGTAAGATCCGGACCACAAATCTTGCAGCGTGACGCTTAAAAAACCTTTTTTATCAGCATCGTAGTGCATTTTTAAATTATTTATCGGATTGGAAAAATTATTAGAAAAGTTATTATAAAATCTAATCCTGGTCCTAAAGTCCCACTACCACTGGTATGTCATCTTAAGATGATTTATTTATTTTTTGGAGGTGCAACAGACAAACTGTCTGAGTAATATTCAGCTGCTGTATTCAACATAAATATTTCATAAATGATAAGGTTAAAAAACTATGTTTTTAAAATTTTACATTGTATTTACTCAGCCAAAGAAATATTTAAATAAACTGTCTCCAAACCCTGCTTTAATTCTTTTCTTGTTGAACTCATACAGTATGGCACCTGGATCAAAGATGTGAAGAACCAGAATGACTGAATATGACTTAATTCAAATGAGGTTATCTGGAAAAAACAATTAAATGTAAAGTCTGAATTTTAACGGCCTTAATACAGATCTGGTTTTTATGAAGATCTTCCCATTGAAAGGAAGTTTTATCCTGTAGGAGGCACTATTAACTTACTTTATAAACTAGGTCTTTACACTGCGTTTTACATTGATATTGAACTTTTCAAATTCTTTCAAACAAGGCTAGGCTTTATTCATATATTTTGTATAGTTTACAGGATTTTTGTGACTCTGCTCTCTACTTTTAGGACCATAAATACCACTAAGGACAATGAATCCCATGTAATTACATAAAGATGAGTCTACATATTTACAGAAACGTTGAGCTTTACAACTAGATTGAATAGATCTTACGGTTAAGTTGTATCATGACTGATAAAAGACAAAAATAAAACTTTTAGAAATCCCTGACTGAATTACATAAGCATAAAAAATGCGGATAAAATTCACTTAAAAACAAATATAATTTAAAAGTTGACATTGTCTTAACTTTTCTAGACAGTTTGATTAGTGACTGTCTGTATTATTATTTTTATTATTATCTATTTTTTTGTTGGGAGAATTAGTTAATTATGACTTCAGCTAGTTATTCCTAATTTCTGGCTAAAAAAGCTTAAGTGGAACAACACCTCTCTACTAAATCTCACGGATCAGCTCCAACAAACACAGATGACTGATGACTTTAAAAAAAACTGTTGTTGTTTTGGAGAACGACACGCTCAGCCCCGCCCACCCGCGATGACGCCACGTCCTAATAACGAGCCCTCTGATTGGTCTATGTCTCGCGGCCGGGGGGGTAAAATGTGTGAATGGCTTCAAACTGACTGATGTGAAATGATTAATAATGTTTTATCGGCACTTTGGCAGATGTTGTTTTTATTTGATGTGACATTCTTCAGGACTGGATTGTAACGGGGGAAACGATGTCGGACGCTGGTCCTCGCAGTCCAGACCAGCTGAATAAATTCGAGAAACTGACAGGCAGGCCGCCGCACGGTGAGACGCTAGCAGGTCGGTCAACAACATTAGCAAGACATGCTAACGACAGGGTTTAATTCTTGACTTCGGCACAATGTGCTTGTCAAATAAACCGTGTGTTAGCTGCTCCACACAGTATGTCGCTTTCGCATGTTAGGAATGTAAACCTTTACCTTACAGGGCTTTTTGTGTTGGGCATTTCTTTATTGCCTTTGTAGATTCTCCTTATGTTGCCCATATGTTTCCTGAGCTACACTGATTTAAAGGCATGTAGATACACCTTTATATATAAAATTAATAATTTTTCTGTGTGTTTAAGTGTGGTGTATAGCTGTAAGCAAGATAATCACAAGTGTATACATAAGGATTGTGATGATCAGAGAAGCCTTCAACTGGATGTTTAAACTCATGTTCATCCTGTCCTCATCCTATGAAAATTTGTTCCACCCTACTCAGGTCATCGTAGTCCCCCTGCCCGCAGTGGGCATCGATGTGTCGCTGATAACTCTAACTTGTATGTGTTTGGAGGATACAACCCTGACTACGATGAGTCAGGAGGCTCAGAAAATGAAGATTATCCACTGTTCAGGGAGCTGTGGAGGTACCATTTTGCCTCAGGCTGCTGGCAGCAGATTCGTACAGAGGGCTACATGCCCACAGAATTGGCATCTATGTCAGGTGAAACATTGTATACCTAATAGTTTTGAGAATTATTGTCCTTGGTAGAAGTCCAGCATTTGCACCTCATCAGTATTTGATATACAAGATATACAAAATGTTTCCTATTCAGATTTAAAGAAAACTAAATGATGTTGCTGGGTTCCTTTAGCTGTTTTGCACGGCAACAACCTTCTGGTGTTTGGAGGTACTGGGATCCCATTTGGTGAAAACAATGGGAATGATGTTCACGTTTGTAACGTGAAGTACAAGAGATGGTCGCTGCTCAACTGTCGTGGGAAGAAGCCAAACAGAATCTATGGACAGGTAGCCTCAGTCTGTAGTCTGTAGTTTTGTGTTTAATATAATCTACTTCCTGGATATGCAACATTTTAAATTATGATTGAACAGAGCTGCTACATACTAGGCTGCAATTTGACATCTTTCCACCTTCAGGCAATGGTCATTATAAATGGCTTCCTCTACGTGTTTGGAGGAACTACAGGCTACATTTACAGCACAGACCTGCACAGGCTGGACCTGACCACCAGGGAGTGGATCCACCTCAAGCCTAATAACCCACCTGATGACCTGCCCGAGGAACGGTACTGTGTCGTGATTCTTGAACTTGCCACAGGATATAAACCAAGGTATGAGATCCTGTGAGTGCAGTGAAAACACTTGATGTGACATGCTGTTGTGTGTATCACAGGTACAGACATGAAATAGCACATGATGGACAGAGGATCTACATTCTGGGAGGAGGAACATCCTGGACATCTTATCCTCTGGACAAGGTACAGCTACCCCAAGAGTAGAACCACAAAAGGTTAAAGTTATTACCAAATTTGTCCACCAGCCACATTTTTTAAAAATTAAGATAAGAAGAGTTAGAAGAATTAGAGGTCTTTCTCACCTTAAAGTTTTATTTTTCATGATAGCTAAAGGAATATTTGATCGAAGAGGCTTGCCATAGTGCAATAAATGCTGCAGTGAAAATGTGATACAACAGCAGTTTTTGTCATCAGTGACTTGTATTCTTGTGCTAATCTGAAGAATAATGCATCTGCAAAATCAGCAGAATGACAAGATAGAACCTTAGTGCAGCAGTGTTTCACAATATTGTTGTAAACAATGAAAGCTTATTTTACTTATTAACAAAGATACTCAGCATAACCATGATAAGGGCATTTCTTTGCCTTATTTTAAAGATACATGCATACAATCTGGAGACCAATTCCTGGGAGGAGATTACAACTAAACCTCATGAAAAAATAGGTCTGTATCCAACTCCTCCTTACTGAGTCTGTTCTGTTGTTATGCACAGTTTTTTTGTTGTTGTTTGTTTGTTTTAATATTTGTGCTTTTAACAGGGTACCCTGCTCCAAGGAGATGTCATAGCTGTGTGCAAATACAAAATGGTGAGAATTCTCACAACAGAGCAATTTCTGCTACATAGCCAGTATTACTTACTTATTAAGTATTTTTCTAACATTCATTTTAATTTGTCTGACAGATAAATAACTATAGCCAATGTTTTTGTGTCTTGTGATGTGAAAGGTCTAGTCTTAAACTGACATATGTGTTCATTTTTCTCTGTTGTAGATGTATTTATCTGTGGAGGCTACAATGGGGAATTAATATTAGCTGATCTGTGGAAGATCAACCTGCAGACCTTCCAGTGGCGTAAACTACCAGCAGTGATGCCTGAGCCGGCCTACTTCCACTGTGCTGCTGTCACCCCAGTTAGTATTACACTTCCCTTTCTTGCCACTCCTGTTATTACTTATACATAGTTTAAAGGTATAGACACATGAATCATGTAGGTAAATTTCTACCAGATACAATGTGTGTTTTAAGTCCTGTAATCGAGGTAAAGTACGGCAAAATGTGAGTGCAGAAGAATTTTGTTTGTTTGCAAGAGATTCCTGATAATACATTGATGAATTGTTGCAGTTTTGGTTATTAATCATTTTATACTAATGTACAAAACTAAAATCTGCAAAGCTGCAGGCTGGTTTAGGAACTGCATTTACATCTTCTTCTTTCATTCTCCAGGCTGGCTGCATGTACATACATGGTGGTGTGGTGAACATTCATGAGAACAAGAGAACTGGCTCTCTGTTTAAGATCTGGCTGGCAGTGCCCAGTCTGCTAGAGCTATGCTGGGAGAAACTCCTCAAGGCCTTTCCTCATCTGACTTCTCTCCCAACCATGCAGCTGCTTAATCTGGGCCTCACACAGGAACTCATTGAACGCTTGAAATAGGTTGCACTATGGAGGAAGGATAGACAAATGGATTGGAAGGGCTGAACTGGGATGAGACAAGGTCTGACAAAGCACACAACTGAATACACAGCAAATTTCTTGGGAAATGCTCTCTCCCTCCCCTGCTTAACATAGCCCCGCCTTAAAACCAAAAACAATGGGATGCCTTTTTGTTATTTTTGTTCTTATTTTTTTGTTGTTACAGTGATGATAAAGAAAATAAATGTGGAATGTTTTATGGATTTTAATCAACCCCCCTGCCATCACTGTTCCTTACATGTTGCCTTTGTGTCAAGCTAAGTATGAATTCCTGCTTTTCATCCTTCAAACTGTGACAGCTGGAAATATTTATTTTGCCAAGTTTTCAACAGCTGTCCTCTCCCATTTTAAAATCTGCCTTCTCTAGTACTTTTAAGAAGTCTGTGCAAAGGAAGAATGCATGTATATTTATTTGAAGAACTAAATCAGTTATTTGGGGGTATTCTGATCACCATTGCTATTTGCACTGTTTGTCTTGCATATTTGTAGACATTTCATTATTTTAATAGCTCCCCTAAGCAGACATGACTACAGTAATGGCTTCAGTTTGAAGTCATCTACAGTGTTTTTGCACGTTTTAGCCAATTTGATACAAATCTTGTATATAATTATGATTTGTGCTGATGCTGTAATATAAATTGTGTTAAATGAGCTAAAACGTACAGAAACACCATATTATCCAGTGTGTTAAGAAAAGATAGAAATGAACGTTTAGCCTGTCCTGAGCCCTTGTATTACCTGGATTTTCCATTATATATGTTACAGCCTAGTCTTGAGAATCATCTGGAAAAAGGTCCACGGAAGGTGGGTATTTTCAAAATCATTTAATTTCCATCCTGTTTGTTTGCAGCTCTTATCTGTAAACCACATCATGCAACACATCACTGTGAATTTGGTGCTCTTTAAAATTAATTTAAAATTTTATTGAATAAAGACTTAATTCTGTTCCAACATATACTCCCCTTTGTTAACATGAAAATGGTTTTGCACGGAAGGTTGCTTCAGTAGCATGCTTTTACAGACATTTAATACTGCAGTGCCTTTTGCCAACGTGTAATGAGGTTGAAATTTCACACATATAGGCAGTGTAAGATCTTTGCATATTTAGACAGACAAGGTTTAAGAATTTTTTTGTTTTAGAGCAAGTTAACATTTAACAACTACTTAACAATTCAGTCATTACGTATTAAGTCAACGTGTTTGTTGCCAAATTCATCATTTTAATATCAAAGATGGTATTCTCTTGCTTTTAATGACCAGACAGACTAGCTGCTTGCAGCAGATTATCAAGTCATTTGCGTATGAGTTCTAATGACACTTAATGCCTGTAGTTATGTTGTTTACCATGTTTCATATGTTATTATCTGATGGCAAACAATGTTGCACCTTGAAGAGAGGATAATTCTGATTGGTTAGGGTGACACGTTGCTAGATGGTTTGTTTCCTCCCACACATTAATTAATCTTCCTGCACCTCTTACCCTCCATTTTTGTTCCACATTACATTAACCTGTTGCATGATGTCATGACCCAATTTTTATATTAACATCCAATTTTTACTTTAGGACAAAGTTTTGAAGACGACCACCAAAATGTTATAGTAATTTTGTGTGAATGTTGTGTTGGACTTGTCAATAAAAGTGTTCTGTAAATAGTTTTGTGTTCCCCATTTCCTTTGCTTGACTAATACTTTGCATGATGTAACACTTAAAGCCTAGTTTTTGTTCTATTTGGCATGAATTGCTATTTTAAACTCTCTCAAAATGATCAGAGCTGTTCAGAGGCCACTGGAATTGCGTTGCGTTCTGAAAGGTTTGATCAGTTCTAACCAACTGGGTAGCAAGCTTGTAAACACTGGAGTCAGACTGCAGGTTGTTGTTACACCTAGAGTCTACTATCCTCAAGAACTTAAGGCTCATGTCTGACTGCCACTGACCAACCATAATCATGACCTAGATGACTGAGAATCTCCATAAATATTTTATCAGAATGTGCATTCATCATGGCAGTAACGTGCATGGCATTTATTCTGATGAGCATAACAAATGTGTCAAAATGTGTTCCTATGGGAGACAAATGAAAACTGAATAGTTGCAGTAGTACACTTTTTAGATGAAACAACATCTTTCTGTAGAAAATGTAGGTGATGCAGCATTGGCTGAAAAAAAATGGTCTTATTTTACAGACCATTTATAACTTGCATTTATTTTCTCCAACATAGACTACATGTTACAAAGTTTCAGAACTAAAAAAGTAGCACAAATTTACATTTAAATTCAAGAACAAAAAACAAACATTTTTATTGCAACGAAATGTGTGTAAATATTCAAACACACAAAACACTATATTGTAATTTGTTCATTTACAGCTCTGGTGTGATGTTTCAAAACTCAATACAATTCTTTATGCATCTTTAGTGCCACTGATCCCACACCAACCAAGGACATATATTTGTGTATTTGTATAGTCGCAAAGATTTTTGGACCTTCAGGGCTTTTATTAACAATCAGATCAACAAGACTTTGGAGAAGGAGCAAAGAAGTAGAGGGCCAAAAGGATTAGGTAAACCACCACTAGAGCAGTGCCTGCAAACAAAACAAAGTCCATGATGATTCACAGCACTACATACAGTGCTACTACAGTATTGTACAACAATTATGTTGATAAGTTTAGAGGACAATGAGAAACACAACTTACCCTGAAAGTAGTCACATTTTCCATCCATGAAAATGTAGTTTACTAGAATAACACTAAAGATACTGGCCCAGAGATGAATGTCGCTGAACATCAGCACAAATCCAACATCCTGTAAAAAGGTTCTCAAGTCATTAAGGAAAGAGTTGTGCAGAAAATAAAAGTAATATGCAAAGATTTTAACTTACAAAGAATGCATTGAAGAGGATGAGCAAAGGTATCTGAATCATGCAGACCTGTACAGCAATGCAACTGCCCACTTCAAGGCTGCAGAAGAAAAAATACATGAAAATATAAAAATTATTTAAATACCTTGTTTATGAGGTCATAAATGTTTAAGAATTTGACTAAGTGACATGAAATGACTCCGGTGAGTGTACTCATACCTGAGGCTTATGTTGTTCTGCAATGCAAACTGAACCCCATTGACGATCTCAGGAAGTTCTGGCACCATGGCCAACACTGTGACACCAATGAAGTACTGCAGGAAAGCACAATAAGCCTCAGTATAAAGACACACATTGACAGAAACATTACACATTCCTAACCTAAAGTCATTTTAAATCTAAACATATTTTAGATAAGGTTTCCATATACTCTACAATATTAAACATTTCTTCTTATGCTTTAGCACTTTTGTTTGTAGCCATATACCTCTGTAAAAACAAAGCACTTGAAATACCTGGGAGATTGAATAATTGGTTAACATGGGCTCAATGTTGGTTGTGCTGAGGTCAGCACAGCAGGCCATGAGCACAGTGGCCACAATCAGCACTCCAAGAGCCCTCCAACGCGACCAGTGGACCACATGATGACCTGTTGTTAACATACACATAATAAGTTAACCAACAGACAGAAGTTTACTATATATTACTTTCTAGTTGAGGGAATTTTTTCTTTTGAATCTACTCAGAATCAAAGTCTATAATATGCAGTCTAAATGTTCAAAAGAAACACGACATAAGACATAAGTTACTGGCCTTATTAACATTAACAAGTTTATAAGGCCAGTAATAGGCAGTAAGTGCTGGCGGTAACCATGAGTTTATGAGAGGTGACTCCACTAGTGGACTAGTAGATGCCAATAACCTTTTATATGAGTACTGACCATGTGCATGATCCCCGTGGTCATCACTGATATGGATATCATAGATGTGTGAATGGGTCTTCAGTGTGAAGATGAGGCCGATCAGATATGCAGCTGGCAGCAGCACAGAAATCGTGTACACCAGAGGCCTGAAATTAGTCATTAATATACAATTCAGTGCACTAGAATAGTGTAGCAACAACTTTAAAGTAAAACAATGTGTAGCACCTAAACTTACTCAATATGAGACGGAATCAAATGTGGATCAGTTTGACTCTGTTGAGAAGAATGGCAATGAAAATTCAAATATAAAAGAAAATAAATCTAAAGCCACAACAAAACATGTAAATCACACAGCTAGTCATTTTACAGTGCAATTATTGAAACTGGAAAAACAAAAAAAGTTGTTTCAAGCTGTTTTGTTGCCATCTACAACAGCAAGCTCTGAAAACTGGAAGTTACAGGCAGGTTAGAAGAAGCAGCCCACCATGTCATATCGACAGCCCTCGCAGACGAAGGGTAGAGTGCCATTGCCTGAGGTATTGGTGCAGTTTTCACACACCAAATTACCAAACGTCTTGGAGAAGAGGGTGGGGGCAAACACACCTATGAACAAAATTACAGGTTACTCCAGATCATTAAAAAATGACTTTCATGTGCCAACATCATACATACCTCCTATGGATATGAAGAGCAAAGCTGAGCTTACTCCAGCTGACCGACTGTTAAACTGCTGCTCTCTGTGCTTAATGCCCCCAATGATCATACAGACACCCTATGCAGTTGAGAAGTGAGTGCATGAGCATCTGTCTACCAATTTCACACTTAAATGTTATAGTTAAAAGATGCAGCTATAAATGAAATCAGGGCATTGAGAGAACCAACACATCCCATTGTCCTTCTTAGGAACTCACAGGTATGAACAGTATACACCCAAGTAAGGTTCCAGTGAGCGCTGCTTTGACAACTTCTTCATAACATTTGTTGGCAACACGGTGTCCCTGCAGCAGTGCTGTGATGTAGAACGTCAGCTCTGTGATGGAGCCAAAAGTCGCATTAACCACCGCTCCCAATGCAAAGTTACTCTGCGCAGAAATGCTGTAGGAGAATACGCAAATAGTAACAAATCAAACATTTGATATACTTTGTATCAAGTCATGACAAAAATGATGGTGATCAGAAGCAGGAATTAAGTATGTCTGTCCTTTTTCTTTCATTTTCACCATGGACAAAATGTACTATACCTGGCTATTCCCATACCAATATAGTAAGATAGAGGAATGATGGATGTGATGGCTGTGGCAAACTTAGTCTCGGGACTGAAGTATTTATGTTCATAGTCAGTATAGCCAATAACCAAACTAGCCAATACCAGGGGAAGCAGGTCTGTAGGAAACACAAACTTAAGGAAAAGAAACAGGTGGACAGACCAGAATACGGAAAATGGATTGCAGTTCAATACTAGTCTAGTTGTACACCAAATTGCTATCTGATGGTATGTTTAGCTGATGACCTTCATTTTATCTTATAAGCTTCATGATGTTATATCCAAAAAACCCAAAAAGGATACTGAGACCAAAAATGTTGATTCCTTGGACAGTGTATTTGTAGTAATGCATGTTAGATGCTTGATAACAGCATAAGATGACTCTGGTCTTACATCCAGATGTCTGCAAAAAATAAATATCACTGACATCAACTTACAAAATCATTCATTATATATACACAATAACAGATATGGTAAGGAACACTTTACATAAATTAGGAGTTTGTGTGTTGTTATACATATGTTTATGTAATTTTGGCTGCCTCATGGCAGAGCATGTACAACTTCACCAACTGCCAAAATGCAAAATCAACATGGAAAGATAAAAAAAAAAAAAATCCAGCATCATGGAGAATAAAAAAAACAAACTACCATTTGTTAAAA
>OMLM01007762.1:0-20332 GCA_900302695.1 Helostoma temminkii | reverse complement strand
TGTATCATTTCCCATGGTCAGTATGCCAGCAGCCAACTCTGTCAGGCTGTCAAGTGTAAGTGGATGTGTGTGTGTGTGTGTGTGTGTGTGCATGCAGATTGATGGGGAAATTAAATTTACAATGCAGTAGAAAAACTGAAGAGATACACAAACTTTTGCTTATGACTGTATTTGTTTGTCTCTCTGTCAAATCCTGTAGGTACTTTTCCATGTCCAGCACAAAAAATCCTCCTCCACCACACTGCAGGTCAAAGCTCTGTACAGTTTCCATGCTGAAGAACCTGACGAGCTGGAGTTCAACGTCGGCGATATCATCAAAGTCCTAGATTCTTCCGACCAGGCATGGTGGAAAGGCGAACTGAGGGGCAAAACAGGACTCTTCCCCTCCAACTATGCCAAACCCATCTGAAAGGAACACTCACATAAAGACAAACACATGTAATATTTCAAGAACATTTTATCCAGATGTCCAATACTAATTTTTCAACTTAACCCTTCAGGAAGTCAGGACTTTACAAAGACTCAGTCTCTTCTGACATAAAGTGTCTGGACTGTATGAAAATATGGACTAACTTATTAGTTTACATACACACACATACTGTACATGGTATATATTTTCCGCATTATGGTAAACATCATCATCATGGGGCTAGCCTGTGCTAAATATGAGCTTGAATCCTACATATATTTGAAAAGGTAGCATCTGCTTTTAAGTGATAATAACACAAAAGGTTAGTTAGCATTACCAAACTATGTCTTACAATTCTAAATGTAAAAGTACAATATATGAGCAGATTTTATGACATCTACTTGATCAGATATACATCTACTATATCAGACATTGTTAATACTGTAAATAACTATTGTAACTAGAAACGGATTTTACATTATATTGCTAATGCAAGTTTATTAATTTAAAGGCATGACTGATCCTTATAAAACCCTTTTGCAATGATGGTAACATACAGTAAAAGTATTCACCTCCCTGGATGTTTCACACTTTTATTGACAATATAAATCAATAATGGTCAATGGTCAGTAAAAGTTGGTGACTTTGGCAAAAAAAAAAAAAAATCTGAAAAATACCTGGAAGGTCCAGTCACTGATTAATCAGTAATTCTTGCTGCCATTACACCATGAAGACAAAAGAACACTCCAAGCAACTCAGAGAACAGGTCATTAAAAAAGCATAAGTCAGTGGATGGATACAAAAAAATCTTGAAGGCACTGAACATCCCCTGGAGTTCAGTGAAATCCATCATCAGGAATTGGAAGGACTATGGCACATGTCAAAATCTGCCTAGAACAAGCCGTCCACACAAACTGAGTGACCGTGCAAGAAGGAGACTAGTGAGAGAGGCCACTAACACACCAATGACTACTCTGCAGGAGTTACAAGCTTCAGCAACTGAGATAGGAGAGACTGTGCATACACCAACTGTTGCCTGGGTTCTTCACTTCACTAGTCAAAGCTTTGTGGGAGAGTGTCAAGGAGAAAGCCATTCTTAAAGAGAAATTGTGAAAAATCACAACATGAGTTCCCCAAAAGGCACGTGAAACACTCTGGAAGAAGGTTCTTTGGTCTGAGACCAAAATGTTTGACGACCACAAACATTGCACATATGCACAAAGACACCATCCCCACTTTGAAACACGGTGGGGGCAGCATCATGCTGTGGGGATGCTTCTCGGCAGCCAGCCCTGGAAGGCTTGTTAAGGTAAAGGTTAAGATGAATGCGCCAAAATATAGGGCAATCCTGGAGGACAATCTTATTCACTCGGCAAAACAACTACAGCTTAGGAAAAGATTTGTTTTTCAGCGAGACAGTGACCTGAAGTATACAGTGAAAGCTACACAGAAATGGTTTACTGACAACAAGGTGAATGTTCTGGAGCGGTCAAGTCAAAGACTAGACCTCAATCCAATAAAGAATTTGTGGTTGGACTTGAAAAGGGCTGTTTACACAAGATCACCATGAAACCTGACAGAGCAGTTTTGCAAAGAAGAATAGCATAAACTTCCAGTGTCCAGATGCGCAAGCCTAACTGAGACCTATCCACACAGACTCCGTGCTGTGATTGCAGCCAAAGTTGCATCTACTAAATACTGCCCTCAAGTTGGTGAATATTAATGCACTGATTTTACCGTATATACTTTTTTATTTGACATTACTTTGTAGAAACCTGTTTTCACGTTGACATTAATGAGGCAATTTCTGAAATGTTTTTGTCAAAGTTGCCAACTTATATTGACCATGATTGATTTATAATGTAAATAAAAGGGTGAAACATCCAAGGGGCTGAATACTATTTTATAGGTACTGTAGCTGAAGACATTTATCTTAAAAAAAAAAAAAAATAAAAATAAAAAGTTATTCCTATGGGTCCAAACTTTTGACTGGTTGTGCACATATATAATGCATAATTATTTTTTTATTTTAAATTTAAGTTTTAATTTTAATTAAGTGTATTTATGTAAGTACAGTAAAAAAGTTTTTATACTCTATTTAGGTATCTCTACTTCTACTCCACCACATTTATGAGGAAATATGGTGCTTTTCCCACTTTTACTATTTGTTTAATTGACACTTGTGTCTTTTATGTGTAAGTGTAAAACATTGGACCATTGTATACAATCAAAAAAGAATTTTGGCTAAAACACTGACTTTATGTAATTTAATTACATGTAGCCTTTCCATGCAATGTTAATACATAATGTCAAGGTAAGAGGTCACATTTAATGCACGAGTATCTGATTTGTTTACATTCAGTTTATACCTGTGCATATTTACATTATGTTTATTAAAATGAATGCAGTAGTGTAAAATATGTAAACCATGATATTATTTTTCATAAGCACTTTTGTGTTTGAAACTTGAAAACTTTCACCTTCACTGAAGTAGTAACGCAGTATACAGACGTGGACGAATGTGTTGGCACCCTTCCACAAAAACAAAAGAAACCACAATTAATTCGTCGAAAGATCCCAAACTGACAAACATAAAATGAAAAGAAAAGAAAAGAAAAGAAATATAGATGAGACTTAGAATCAGTGAATTCAAACAACAGACAACAAGTAATCCACCAAATTCAATCTTTTATTTCTTCATTTATTTTTTCATAGAGGTGGTAGGTATTGTCACATTAAACCTATGAGTTGTCATAGCCAGCATTCCTTGACACAGCTTGTCATGGCATATCTTCTTTGGGCTAACTATAGATTTCCAAGTAAAGACTGACATGTTACAACCATTATAAGCATGCACAGACCAGTCAGGCAAATTTGTTGCGTTCAACCTCAGTGTTAAAGTTGGTTCTTAAGGCAATACTTTGAATAGAAATGTATCTACATTTTCAAAAATGCCAAGTGTGTGGTCATTTTGTTGCAAGTATAAAAATTAAACAAATTCGGATTTACATACATTATTTCTGTGTTTTAATAAGAAAATAGAAAGTCATTAGTAGTATTTAGTGTTCAATGTCAACAATTTTAAAATTGTCAGATGTTTTCTTAAAGTTGCACTTTACGCTT
This sequence comes from Helostoma temminkii, assembly GCA_900302695.1. NCBI lineage: Eukaryota > Metazoa > Chordata > Actinopteri > Anabantiformes > Helostomatidae > Helostoma > Helostoma temminkii. The sequence goes on along the minus strand of OMLM01007762.1, from coordinate 16,800 downwards.
GAAAAGTTTAGTGGTGTTTTTTCCACTGCCCCCTGAAGGCATCATCATTTCTCGTTGCGAGCCCCGCCTTTCTCCCTGCGGACCAGGTAAGAACATTTCCCAGCCTTCACCTGTACTGCTAGGTTTCACCGATCAGACCCCACTGGGTACGAGCATTTTTGAGCTCCAGGAGGGGACACCAAAGCCATGGCCGAATCGCAGCTCGTGTGTATGGAGGACGGCCACATCGGAGTCAAGGTCCCAGAGTCCAAACCGGAGTTTTACTATAGTGAAGAGCAGCGCCTCGCCGTTGCAGAGCTCCTCAAGAATGGTGACGGTGCGTTCAAAACTCTCCTCAAAGAGGGCAACATGAAAGACTTTTTATCAGCCAGAGAAGTCAAACTCCTGACGAGCAGTTTCAGACAGTACGACTCTGGTGATGACAGCAGTACCAAAGCGACGCCGTCCAGTTTGGGGCAGGATCCTGACAGCAACGACGCTGATTCGGGGGTCCATTCCACCTACTGGCCCCAGATGTCAGATACTGAGGTGCCGCCGCTGGATATCGGCTGGCCCAGCGGGAGGGGGTTTAAAGGCGTGACCCGGGTGGCCGTGCACACGCACCCGCCCAAAGAAAATGGACCTCACATCAAGGAGGTGGTCCGCCGGCTCATCCAGGAAGCCAACAAGGTAAGAAGGGCAGTGATCACACTGAAAAGGTACTTAACACCAAAACCATTGAAACGTGGACTGACAGCTGCTTTCAGTTACTGTTTGGATAACATTTACACATTACAGGCCATTATAGTTAAAACAGTCAACTACATGGTTTTCTGCATAATATTCATATTGATTTAATGGAATTATAATCTGGTGGGTGGATCAAGGAATGTTTCCTTTTTTTTCGAGTTCAATTCAGTTTATTTATGTAGCGACGAATCACAACAAAAGTCACTTTACAAGGTTAAGACCGTAAAGAATGTAACAATACAACTATGAATTATCTAGAAAGCCCAATAAATCTCCCTTTAACAAGCACCAGGCAACAGTGGAGAGGTAAACCCCCGTTAACAGAGGGAACCTTCAGCAGAACCAGACTCTGGGTGGGTGGCCATCTGCCTCGACCATCAGGGGTGAGTGGAAAGACAGAGAGAAAAGAACATCCATTGGCTGAAACACTGCTGGAGCTAATCCCAGCTGTTATTGGGGGAGAGGCTGTGTACAAGTCACAGAACTGACACATAGAGACTGACTTCTTTGGAACATGTGTTCCAAAGAAGGGAAACAAACCTGGATGAAATACACATATTTCATAATCACACCATGTGGTAGCTAATGGCTAACTGCAACCTAGAGGGTTGGATTGTGTTGTTACATTACACTGCCAAATATATGTGGACACCCAGTGTTGGGGAGTAATGGACTGTGTGTCACAGTAGCTTGGTACTTCAGCTTAATTCATATTTACACAACAAAATAAAAAAAGTCTTTTAAATTAAACCATGTCTTCTGTAGTGTAATTGAACCCATTCTGACCAACCCCTTTGTCTTCCCTCTTGGCTGCTATGATGACATGCCCAGGCAATGCATTAGTCAGACTGTGTGGAAGGTCAACCACATAGCTGACCTTTGTTTTGTGCATCCGTGAAAGGGTGGGCGTTGCTGAGGGCTCACACAGCTGCAACATCGTCATAGACAAACGTCCTGAATCAATACATGACACTAAGCAGCTCCATTGACAACACCAATGTTTTACTTTTGAGCCGGACAAGCAAAGACAAAAAGGCCCTACTGCAAAAATGTCACACAAATATAAGAACGTGGACGCTATTGCTATTACAATATAATAAATAATATAATGAGACTCTCTTGAGTTCGGTGAAAATACATGTTGAGCTACAAGGAGGAGCTAAAAAGTGACACTGGAGATAAGTAGGTCGTTTGCAATCAGGTGACTATTATGATGTGCAGCTAGTGAAACGCAGAATTGACAAAACGAAGAAAAACCCACACTGTACTAGTTTAGATGATAAACTAGTGTCTCGATGAGATAAAACCCTGGATGGCCCTTAACTTTTTTAACCTTTTAACTGGCACTCCTGTTTCAGACTCACTCTACTGGCTGCCTGTTCATTTTAAAACTCATTGTAAAATTCTTTTATTTGTTTTTCAATCCCTTCATAGTCTTGCCCCCTCTTACCTCATCATTATTACCATTGTACACCTACACGTTCTTTAAGGTCAGTCGATCAGCTGCTCCTGAGAGTGCCTAAAACAAAACGGAAGCTCAGAAGTGATCGTGCCTTTGCTGCTGTGCCTCCCAAACTTTGGAACAACCTGCCTCTGCACGTTAGACAGGCCTCTTCATTTGAAATCTCAACATGATACAAGTTGGATGTGATCACTTTTATGAAAAGTAGTGTTTTTTTGTTTGTATTTTTCAGTTGTATTGAAAAATTTGCGAGGCAGTACATGTGACATTAGGCACCTAATTCATCATGTCTCATAAAAAAATGTTTCTTTTAGGTAATTGCTGGTTTTTACTTGAAAAGGGTCTTAAAACTGGTAAATTTAAAACTTGTAGTGAAAATGTCTACTAATAATCATCTCACATTCACGAGTTCAGCAGGCTGTTCTTCCCTAGCTGCACTACACTGGAGAAAATGCCTATGTTCTGCCCATAAAGCTGCCTGCAAAGAGGTACATGGGTTACTAAGCTATGGAATCTAACATTTTTATACTATCTGTGTGGGTCCATGCTGTTAGTCATGTTTTAGTTAATCACAGCTAGTTAATCTTTTTCTACATGTGGAGAAAACTGTGCCTACACTGGTTTATAGTAAACATTATCACTGCTGCCAATTGTTTCACCAGGATCAGTGTTAGCTCATTGACAGATATGTATCTCAACGTTATGCTCTCTTTCTCTCTTAATGTTACATTCCTTTACTTAACATAAGCTATACTATCTGCCGTGCAGTCAAAAACATTGTCATAATTTCCTCATTGGATTACTTAATTCGTTCTTCCCACATTGTGCAAAAAGCAAAAGTTTTCCTCACCTTCTGCTTCAACGAACGACTGTTCACAAAAAAGACTTCTGTTTATCCAGGGAGGATTATATCTGTCCCCCCTAAACAGCGTATATCCATCGGTCTACAGCAAGTATACTCCTAGCCTAAATCACCTATTAGCAACACTGCACACCAGCAGGTCATGTGACCACATGCTGTGCTGCCTAAACGGAGACTAATCATCTCTTTATTAGCAAGTGAAAATAACAAGCGACTGTACACAAACACAGAACAGGATGTCATGTTCACACATGTACAGATTTATGTAATTACATTGCAGCCTTTTGTTCTGATGCAATCTCGCAGGCTAATATTGCGCTTGTGATTAGATTCATCACTTGTATATAGTCGTAGCAAATGATGATGAACAATTTTCAAAACTTACTGTTTGCTTGTACTTAGATCAAATTCTTTACAGTTTAAGCAGGAAATGGTATATAAATATAAATAAATGGTGTCATGCTGAGTCAGAGAAAGGACTTTCCCAGGTCTTTGTTCAAGTTAAAGAAAATCTTAATTAAACAAAATTGACATTGCAACAAAGGAGGCCCAGTCCAACCCATGAACAAAACATGCATAACAGATGTGTTTTTCTATTTCCTCTTGGCCATGTGTGTTGTAATATAAAATTTATTCTTTAGCCTGTTTCTGTTTTTTGTCCTTGGCCTCAATGTACAATTACTACTTTTCCTTATCAGCACAAATGTGCAACTACAAAGCTAATCCCCACTTTACAGTCTAACATAACTGCCTAAGGTCGAGTGAGTAATACTTCCACTGTAACTAAAGGCTTGAAGTGGGTCTGTGTGGTTCAGTCATAGTGTTTACTCATGCACTGCCAGAGCTCAGCTGAGTCATCTGTTCCACCAACTCACATGAACAGTCACATATTCCGCTTGGCTCACCCCGCTTTATCCAGTCTCTTTAAGACTGGTTTAGGAAGGACAAAAGGAGGATATGTCATTAGGAATCCCCTTTATCTCTGTGTTTTTTCTGTCATGCATTTCATAAACTTCTCTCTTATCTGGGATTTATGCCTTTTTTTTATTGCTTTCATTTTACTTGCCTGTGTTCTTGGTCTGTTCCTTTGTTCCTTCAAACTAATTCATACTACACTGCAAAAGCGTTGCTAGTGGAAGGCTGACCACTGGCCCTGGACATGCTTCTCTTTTCTATTAACATGCCTTCAAGAATAAAGAAAGTGGTTTACAATAAGCATATTTCACTTTTACCTTGCTTCCTGGTTGTTCTGCCTTGCACTTGTCATATCTTGTCTTATTGTGTTTCATTAGAAGGGATTGACCTGAATGTTTTGTTTATTAGTTACACTTTCACTTTAGTCTCTCTTTTAATAATTAACCAGGAATAAGAACTGCAATCAATAAAGTTGGCAACTTAACAAGGTTAAGAATGTTAAACCTTCCTAACCTTTAAGTTTCCTATATAAAACTATTGAAGTACGTTATTCAGTTAAGGTGGTAATGATGACGAAGGTTGGTGTGCATGTATATAATATATTAATTCCACCAGCGTTGTTGTCATTTATCAGCAAGGCAGAGGCCTATTCTTGAAATAACACTCTTTAGATAGCAAGTTGTGCAACCAGTTCTCCAGGCTCTAACATGTTCATCTTTGCACATAGATATTCGTGTGTTTCTCAATGGTTGCTTTTTGTTTTTCTCGTTTGATAATGATCCAGTCTGTAAAATTCATCGTACCAGAAACTGTCTACATGTCTCCTCTGTTCTTCCTCTGTTGTTACCCTGAGAAGTCTGTTCAGCATTTCTTTCTCATTGAGACACTGCATGGAAACAGCAGGTCTTTTCTGCATGACTCAGGAACATTTGTTGCAAATTTATAGAGATACTTTTTCAATGATTTTGGTTTTCAAGGAACAATAGAACATGCTGATGCATCTTCTTTATGACTTTTTCCCCAACATAAGATTTCATTTAGCAGCACACTCAGACCAAAATCTTATTTACATCAGATGCTATCTATGGATGAGGGATGGCGTACACTCCAGACAGGTTGCCAGGCTATCACAGGGCTGATCTAGACAACCATATAGCTAAAATTTGTCATATTATGCTGTTTATAGTCTGATGTTAAAAAACCTTTGTGCCCTAACTTGAAGTATTTGCATTCTGGATGGTAGAGAAAAGTTTCAGTCTGGCCAATAGGCTTTGTTTGGCCTGTTTTCTTTAAAATGCTATAGCTCATACATCAAGCATTGGTGAAATATATTGTTTTCACATCTTCCTCAATATGCAAGGTGTTTTTGCGACTCAACTTGTTGCTGAAAGAGGTGCTGTGCCAACTGGTGGGTGGAAGATCGGGATATCTCAGTTTATTGAGAGCTATTGTTTTGTATGAGTTTGTTTATAGTATGGCTTATGCATTACATTTAGACAGGAGGCTCGGCAAAATACATATGTACATATAGCCCATGTTTTCATGTGAACCAGAAATCTTTCTCTACAGATTGAGACAGTATCGAAATAGCAGTGAAAGAAAGTAGCAGTGTTTTAAGGAGAGCCCCCTGCACACAAGCTGGCCAGTCAGAACATAGTGGGGTAGAGGAAGAGCCAGAGCAGCTGTTGCATAAATAGGAATAAGAACACGTATTTGCATTTTTTTAACTATAAGATCTTGCATAAATTAAGTGAAATATAAGCCCTAAATTATGAATATTATAAAAAGCTTTGTTCATTCCATAGTGGAGTGGATATTTATGTAGTAGTTAAATCTAAGCATTCACTGCTACATGACACCTAAAACCATGAATGAATGAATGTAAATCAATATTAAAAAGGTTGGATCTGTCTTAATAATCACAATTGAGCATTAAGGACCGCAATGTGAACATATCCTGATCTTTTCTCTTTTCTGTTGCAGGTCATAGCGATAGTGATGGACATGTTGACAGACATCCAAATCCTGCAGGATCTGATGGATGCAGCCTCACGTCGCTCTGTGCCCGTTTACATCCTGTTAGATCAACAAGGTGTGCCACACTTCCTGGATATGTGCCACAGGCTGCAGATTGGTTCTCAGCACCTTCGGGTAAGAGAGTATTTTTCATAGGAGTATAACTAGTAGTCAAAGTATTGGAGATTCAGCTACACAAAAGGCCAGCATTTGGATATTAAATATGAATTTGGTGCCATTTCAAACACACAATCTTGTGCACAAATTATAAATCAATAAGGGCTTGACATTAAAATATGTGTAAGATGAATAATTGCAGAATACATCTCAGTAAATTCATGTGATTAGTGAGTAGTTTTATTCATAAAGGGACAAAATATTTCACTAATTTCAATTTTTAAAATACGAAATATCCTCAATCTAGTAGCACTGACTTTACATGAGCTTGTTTATCTAAATTTAAATAATCCTAAAACATACTATGCGTAAAAGTGAAACTGTCTATTGTGTGCAAATCCTTAATATTGTCAACATCTTTACATCGTTGGTTGTGTCGTGTTCTTGTCCACGGTTCAACTGCAGAACATCAGAACTAGAACATTGCAGGGAATCGGCTTTGCTTTGTCCTTCGGCAGACTTCCTGGATCACTTTGTGCGAAATACATGCTGATAGACGGGGACAGAGTCATGTTTGGTTCTTACAGGTGAGCTTTTAATGTGTGTGTATGTTTGTATTACTTTTACTGTTGTTTTGTACAGCACTTGTTACATTCTCCCTTTCAGATAGTGTGTGTTTGTAATGTGTGTGTGGTAATGAACACCCGTACCCCTCACACCAACATGCAAAACCAAGGGGAAGGGCTAAGGGGGAGAAATGGGATTGGGCTTAAATCTTAAATGTTTCCTATAGGGACCAAAGACCCATAAGTTCACATACCCATTCTCATGACAGTAACATGTTTTCTGTGTCAGCTTCTCCTGGTGTACATCTCGTATGGACCGAAACATGATCACTGTGATGAATGGACAGGTGGTGGACTTCTTTGACCAGGACTTCCGTGAACTTTATGCTGTCTCCGAGAAGTTAGACCTCTACAAGGAGTTCCATGTCCGTCGACCGGTTGCTGATGCGTCCACGCTAATGCGTTCCAGAGCAGAGTCTAAACGCCCGCCATTACCAGCAACCACGTCCCGCTTCCAAGTTGCCTTGGGGGATACACGGAACGGCAATGTCCAAGTGCCTGCACACAAATACTACAACCCCAAATACTTGTTGGCACTTGGGGAGGTCCCACGTCCACCAGGGTCTCTGCAGGGGCCGGGGCCTAAGAAGGGTTCAGTTCTGACCGCAGATCCTGAGGACATGGATACGAAAATGCTGCGACTGGCCAGTAGTGAGAGGATGGGCCAGTTGAGTCCATTGCCCTCAGAAGCCCCGAGTGAAATTTTCCAGAGCCACAGTGGAGTCAACCAGGACAAGAAGGGGAAAACCAAAGGGAAGCGCAAAATATTTGGAGGGAGAGCGTCGAGTAAACTTGCAGTTAACACAGACAATAACAGGACTGATGAGAATGAGGACAACTTTGAAGTGACTGTGATATCACCATCCAAATCAAGGAGTAAGAAGCTGTCTAAATTGGGTCGGAGTGCTGAATCTCAGCAAACACATGACATGACAAGTGCACATGACAATGAAAGTAAGTAAATGTTTAATCTAATCAGATTCTTAAGGGAAAATAAACATGGTGAATGTTACAACCGTGGCTCGTTAGTAACGGTATAACATAAACGACAACAAAGATATTTAATGTTGCAAAATAAAAGTATAAGAAGGAACACAGGCAGAAGATGCTATTATAATCAATTAATAAATAAAACAAAAGTCGAACTAGAAATCATCACCTGACTACAACAACTTATATGTAGGGAGGTAATACAGGTAAGTTCTCACACAGAAACCTTAATCTAGAACACAGCAAAACTATTACAAAATGCACAAAGTCCAAAGGCAATACAAGATGTCACAATAAGCTTACAAGAACCTACAATAAATAAAGCCCAAAAAATTACCACACAAAACAGCACAGAGACTGCAGCTGCCCTGAATGACTACTACCCAGGGTTTTTACATCTGACCCATGACGAGTTCCGTCACCGATTGGAGGGTCCGCATAGACACCCCACCACTAGGCAGACAGAGGTGGGAACTTGGACAGAGCACATGGTGATTGGCTAGGGACCTGGAGTGATCCACAAATTACCAGTCGGCACTGGCACAACACAGTCTTGCATAGAGCTTTGGGCAGTAGCTGGTGATTATCCCCCAATCAGAAGCCTGTACTGGCACAGCTCTGAACTTGTAAAAAACAAACACATGCCACCATGGTATAAAGTTAGTTCCAAATGATGACCGTAATGTACAAAAACCAAGATACCCACTAATATTCAACGCAGTAACTTATACTATAAAGCTACTGTACAGTGTAAGAGTAAAGTTACTCCAAAGTACAGCAGCATTGTGGCAGTTATGAGTAAGTCTTTTGGTTTTACTTTAAAAACATAATGAGGAGCTGGTATACATGACAAGGATATTACAGGTTCTAAATACCAGGTGGGTCAGCTGCTTGCTCAGGCACATCAGTTAGGCTCAGTCACAGGTTTACACTTCAGGTGAACCTTAACAACACCAATTCACAAATAATGCCCCATTGTTGTCCCAAGTATTTTTGTTATGCTATTGATAAATTATTTTACATTACAGTGTACTATTCCACATAGTGTCTCTTTTTAAAAAAAATAAATTTTCTATTTGTTTTCTGTACAGATTTTCACAGTCAACATCGAGGAAAGCGCCAATGCATGGTGTCGTAAGGTGAACCTACCAGTTTCTGACTGCAGAATGGAGCTACAGTTTCTACTTTATCATTACCTGTGATTGTGCAATGTTTTTGAGTATTGAATCCAAAGTTTTACAAAAAGGCCAAGTGAATGTATAGCCCAGAATGTACAGTACAGTTTTTATGCCAAATGTATAATCAAAACATATTGTGGGACACTATATCTGTTAACTTGGTGAGGTACAGAAAGGTTTAATGAGATATTTTCTGGTGATCAGATTTACCTTGTGTGTTGTGAATAAGGTTTACAACAAAGGAATGCAGGGGTGACTGCCTCCCTGCTGGCTACCTATTAGTGCACAAAATAAGAAGTAAGTTTGTATAAGCCTTCTTTGTCTGCAAAGAGAATAGGTTATAAATTAAACAAAGGCATAGACAAGTGAACTGATTTTTTTTTTCCCTTCCTGATCAGACATTATTAGTAAACCTGAAAATCACCTGCCCTTAAACAAATACATTCTGCTGCAAGGTCCTCTCTGATTACAAGCAGCCTAGATCAGGACAATGTCAGACCATTGTTCAAGCTTTAACTCTGAAAACAAAGAGACGCTATGTTAAAAAGAAAGATGATGAGTAAAAATCACCCTTTGTCAAGAATGTGTGTTAACATCTGATAACATGCTTGTATTGTTCAGAAAACAATAGGCAAATGCCCCTTTTGATGTTTTTAGCTTTACTATATTTCAGCAATACAGGACAACTGAAGTCAAAAACTTGGACCTTACTTTTAAATAACCAAAGTTCTGTAAAATGATCGAAGACGAACTAGATGTTTACGATCTTTGTGCTTCTGTCTAATGAGGAGCCATTACTTTAATTGTAGCATTACCTAGTGGAAATACACAGAAGTACATCAACGGTGCATGGATGTAAAGTTGTTGCACTGCACAAAGTGCCCACTAGCTGCCTCCCTTGTCTTGTTTCTTTTTTCTGGGTGTTTCAAACAGGAACCACAGGCTTGAGAGGAACTCGAGCTGAAGTAGGTGGGGCTGTGAGTGAGATGTGGTGCAACATTAAAACAGGAACTTCTACAGCAGGAAGAGGCGTTCTCACACGAATTTATAGACCGTCTTTACTGGCATGCAACATACATGAAAATGTGACTTCCTGTGGCACTGGCATGTTTATTTCTTTCACTGGAAATAACAGGTCTGGTCAAGTAAGATGGTAAGGCGATTAAATGTGAGATTAACAGAATCCCAATAAAATTTGCTTCCTAGAAGAGACAGGTTTGCCCACAGCAGTCTTTATGAAAACTACTGAAATTAGTTGTTTCTGGTGTACCTTGTGGAGTCATTAACCACTAGCAGTGCTGTAGAGCATTGCATTAATTAGTAGGTATCTATATGTTCATGTCTTTTACCAGTATGATTATATAAATGCATGCAACAAGCCGAGATGAGAAAAATAATGATGCACACTGCATATGGTGATTACAGGCAGTACATGTTGTGATTGTAAATACTAAAAAAAACTATAACTATAAATGTAGGTAACTGTTGTTGTTGTTGTTAATAATAGTTTTGGCAGTATCTTACTACATGTTTAAATACCTGCTATGCACTAAATAAAGTCAAAAACAAAATAGTATTCTTCAAGGAAAACAAAAACATGTATAATGGGGAGACTATTTGAAACTTTAAACATTAACCATCCACAAGTGTTCAGGACACAGTACATAAGAACGAAGAAGGTTGGTGAAGCTGTGCTTGACCTGTTTTTCTTTAATAAATAGTTAAAATTAGATGTTTTCTAAAATTGTCTACTGCATTAAACCACAAATGTGGTTTAGTTGCTTCACACTTCAACAAGCACATGCAAGTGCTGCATGTGAACGAAACATGTAAACACGCAGATAGATGGAGCAATTATGAGGAAGTGAGGTGCGGCCTGTTGGTTTCAGAGTGCAATCAGCTGAAAACACAGCTGTCGAATTTGATCTTTAAATCAAGAACAATCTTATCCACGCTTACATATCGAAAAAACATGGAATACTTTATTAAATAATTATTTAATAAAAACAGTTTTTACATCATCACACACTATAATGTCAAGTATAAAGTAGATACAATCAAAGTATTTTTTTTCAAATATTACAGTGTATTCATTGCTTTCATACAAAAAAATCACACATAATGTATGTATATTGCACTTATTGCACTATGCATGAAAGTGAAGAGAAGTGAAATGTTTAAAAATGCAGATATCTGCAATTAAAGTTAAATTATACAGTCTTCTGCAAAGTGCCACATATTATATTGTAGCTTTCCGCAACTTTCTATGCACTTAAAATGTACATTCCAAAAAATAAAAAATAAAATAAAAACCCCTTTCTTTCCTGCACTTAAATCTCGTGAAATGGACACACCTTTCTAATAGTACTTCGCTTTACGGTTTTTCTCCCTGGCTTAGATTTTTGCTTGCTTTGTACCTCACTTGTAAGTTGCTTTGGATAAAAGCATCTGCCAAATGACTAAATGTAAATGTAAATGTAAATTCAAAAGAAATATTAACAATATTTCTGTACAAACTAAAGCATTTCATGAGCACACATCTTCACATAAAACAAACTTTTATAATGACATTTAAAATGCCGCACTCGACAGAAGCGAAGCTTTTTACTGTTACTGTACTATATTTACACATGCTCAGCTCTGAGACTTGAGAGAACTGTTAGAAAGCTGATGTGACACATTTGATTTGCAGTATTCATCAATCAAAAAGCAATAATCTTCTCATGACAGGAGATATAAAATGTGCAGTAAATACACAGCCACTTAAAAATCTACGACATATACCGACAAAGAGTTTCATTAACGCCATCTCTCTGAGAAATCCTCCATGGTTTGTCACCCTCACAGTGAGAGCAACAAAACAGCGTCAACATTTTTCCCCTTTGACACTGTTTAGTGAGGTCTGTAAGAAAACAGAAGTGGAAAAATAGCCTGAACAACCACTACCAGCATCTCATTGTCTGGCCGCCAGTGTCCTCACTCAGTTGTGTGGCAGAGTGTTTATTCCGAATGAAAGGGTCGCAGCTCAGTCCTGAGGAGCTTGATTTATCACCTTCTTCTTACGCACAGAGACCAAGTCGTAGAATGGATCTTTGGTGATACTTGCTCTGTTTGAAGTAAAGAAGGCTGCCGTTATTTTATTATTAAGAAAAGTGCTTATGAAGCAAAAGGTGTATAATGTTACGTGAGGACAATTTGGCCTGTAGAATTAGTCACAATTTTCATGACTCACTGGTGTCAACTTTATTTCCAGAAATGACCTAATTGTATTCTGAGAACAGCTCTTTTAAACCCACAGTGTAGTTTCTGTCTAGCACCAAACAGACACACAGACAAGATTATTTGTGCATTTACCACCTGATATGAACTTGACTCCAAATAAACGCTAGTTTCCAAACTCTCCCCTTTTGCCATCTGGATAAATTCATTCTACAAACATAGTTCCTTTACAGATCTTTGCCGCTAATTATGTTCAAAGCCAACACTGAATAAGGCTGGAGATATACTTAATTTTTAACAACATATAGGCATTATTGTTTGCGCACATTCTTGCGTATCTTGTGTATGTTTAGAGGTACTAATCCCAGGAGTGGGGGTAGAAGTTGGAGATCAATCTGGACCTGAGGCAAGCGATGCCAGGGCATAGGCAAACACCTTCACAGTAACACTGTCTCATAGCTTTAGATAAGTTATAAAGTTACTTGTACTGTCTGTGTACTTTACAGCAACATGACACATTTTGCAAATTGCATCTGGCTCGTCAAGCTTCCTGTCTCATGCCAAATGTAGTTCACAGGTGAGTTAATATGCTCAGCGCTCACCATGTTTGTTGTGCTCAACTGTGAGAATGAATGTTAATGTAAAGTAGTTAGAATTTAGGAGGATAAAAAAACTAAAACAATAAGTTGTTTAGGAGTTGGTTTAGGATTTCTTTCCAATTTGTATCCAGTCGCTCTACGATGAGCTCACACTGTGGCCACATATGTTTGTTCATTGATTCATATCCGTTCATTTTCACATCTTTGTAATTTCTTCCTTGTAAACTTGTGTCATTGTGCAGTATAAATACCGTAGCCATGACGACAGAGATTATAAGAGAAATAACAATGGCTACATAAACAGAGGGTTTGCAGACGCAGGAAATATTAAGAAACGCTACATTTTTTTCAATTATTGTGGTGAATTTAAAGCCATTGCTTGAGTTTGTTTGTCATAAACAAGATGCCTTAATTTTGTAATTCAAACCAATGGAGGCTTCGCGAGTAATAGTACTATGTAGTAACACATAGTAAAAAATCAAGTGTAAGTTAAGTTATGGTGTCATTATAAAGACAGATTCTTCCTTTAAAGAGATAGTACATCCAACATAAATCTGCGTGATCTGCCAGTTGCTGGTGAACACACAGCCTTTTCACATCCTGTGTAGCACTGTACCTTTCACTACAGTGTCACGCAAAATCTAATCGCATCTGGATGTGGTCTCAAGAGGAACAGACCACACCTTCCTTTACCCAGCTGTGAAGTTGGGTGTGGACAGATGTTTACCACTTTAAGCCACAGGTAAGTGCAGCAGTGGTTTCTCTCAGAATAAATGTTAACTCTTTAAAGCTGGATTTAAAAATCTGAATGAACTTACTGATAAACTGTCCTCACTGTCCTCAAGTAGAGGTGGTAAGTAACTGAGTATATTTATTCAACTACTGTGCTTAGGTACATTGTAAATGTACTTACAGTACTTATAAAAGCTTTATAAACTAATGTGCTGATTTATAATTTATGGATTAATCACCTGTCACTACATAAGATGGTTAAATTAGTTCCAGCTTTGTAGGTAACAACACATTTTTGCCATCATTCATCATTTCCTTGTTGGAGTACTTTTTGAACTTTTTTTGAACTTAAAAATTCTGAGCTTCCATTTAGTAGTTTTACTTGAATGGAAAAATTCAAGTTTCTGCTTGTAGAGGAGAATTTTCTAGACAATTACTTGTACTTAATAAAAGATACTTTATTCGAATCGTATCGAATAGCAAATGCGTAGGTGCCGGTGCATAGTGCTATTCGATGGGGGTATATATATGTTTATATATTTATGTATGTATATGTGTATGTATGTAAGTATGTATAGGCACACACAGGGTACGTGCAGATGTATGTGTATATGTACTGTCCTTGACTCTACTTGTTTTGTCTCATTGTGTAAAAGGAAGCAGGTACATCAGCACATTTCATTGTACATTGTACTATGTATAATTGTGCATATCACAAATAAAACTTATCTATCTTATCTCATTCATGGTGGACAGGCTGTCCCTTTGGGGTGCCAAGAGTACGGAGTAGTGGCTTGTCCAGGGACACTTCGCACATGGCCAGGAAGAATCAAAACAACAATACCTGCCCTCCCAACAACACCTGAGTTTTGGTTGTGTACTTTAAGCACCTGTTCAAAAGCACAGTATGAACGCTCCTGTTCATACTGACGTTTTCCCAATCACATATAACACATACATATAACTGTGTGTGTGTGTGTGGTGTCTGACCTGATGGCCTCAATCCAGGAGTCTCTCTCTTCAGCACTGGACGCACAGATGGTGTACGACTGGTGTTTTCCCTCCACCACTCTACCATCCGTCTCTGTTTTACATGCTTTGATCTTTTGGCCTCGACTGTTGGGGTTGTACAGCTCCAGACAGTACTAGATGACACCAAACCACCACAATCAGTCTCTAAATGTCTATATACTCAGCTATTAATCTATCAACACAAAATCCCTACTTCAATACAATTTGCTTTTTAAAAGTGCTTCTCTTAAGGGAAAACAAAGGTGAAAGGTTTTTACCGATTTGCGAGGATACTGTACTTCTCTCACACACAGATTCTCTAGAGGAATGATGCCTCTGGGCTCTTTATCCTGCAGGCATGTGATAAAGAGAGATAGAGAGGTGATCAATAAAAATGCATTCACAATGTACACTGATAATTGATTGTGCATGAGTCTGGGGTGTGATAAAACAGCTTAAACATTAAGAGATCATTTGTATTTTTTCTGTCCAGCAAAAAGAGCTTCTAAAATAACCAATGTGACTTCTGAGAAGCAACTCATGAGTTTTGTGATCAGTCACCTCTATGGTCAAGGTCTGGTTAACAACAACTTCCTACTAAAGATTGCTAGGTTCCCATGAATGTTAAAAGATGCAAAAGAAGCTGAAGTTACATGCTAAGCATCACGTCTCTTTTAAAATGTTGTGTGGCACACAAGTGTATCATAGGAGAACGTGTGAAGAAGAGGTTATTCCAAATGTTTGAACATATTAGTGATTGTGTTGTCTTTCTGTTGAGCACTGATCACCTTGAAAATCAAACAGGTAAAACCTATAATACTTTCACATATTCTGGATGGCAACACACAATTTAAAATAGCAGTTTGGGAACCTTACAGTGGTGAATTCAAAGTAGTAGAGGCAGTTGTCAGTCAGGATGAACCATCGCCTCTTCCATGTCTTCACTCGCCCTCCTGAAATAGTCAGATAGTAAAAATGTTTGATTTTGAGACACACAGTTTTCAGTTGAAACTGACCACTGTTCATAACTTGTGTAACTTCATCAAAAGTTAACAAAAACACAAAGTCCTGTTTAACCTAAAAATGACGTTGTGTGGTTTGCGCACACATGCACAGCACTCAAAGGTATACTCCAACATTAGGTCATTTTCTTACAGCTTCCTCTTTATTTTCCAGTTTTCAAACACTGTGTAGCAGCTTACGTATATGTAATTTAGCACAGGAAACACTTTTTTCTATGCTTCGATAGGATACATTTAGTAAATTTTTTTAGATACTGTGCCAGATTAGATATTTTACAGCTCAAATTGTTCTTAAAAACTGTTTAAGGGTTTTACCAAGTTTGAGGAGCCAGCCTTCTCTGTCAGGGTTGAAGAAAGTATGTGTCAGATCATTCCCATCATCTTCTGGAATTTTAAAAGGCTCGTTGTGAATGCTCTCGTACAGTTTCTGTGTGGAAAGGAGTTTATTAGTTTAAAATATATGCTGCTGTTTAATGTCACCTGCTGAACATAAAATGTAAGATATAAACTTAATGTTAATAATGAGAGGAAAGATCTGTGTCCAAACATATTGACAGCTGTTGCTGTCATCACACACAATACTCTAAGAGTAAGTCTGAACCATAGAGTTTCAAATGCATGTATGTGTGAAATCACCAAAGAATGACACATAATCCTAAATGTAGCACCAGCCTACAGTCTGAGACAATGTTCAACACCACCACCACCCCCTCAGCCTGTTTTTTTAAATTTTTTTTTTTATGACCTCCAGGTGGAAAGACATTGGACTTGGTTGTATACTTATACTACTTTCTGTTCCAAAAGAGAGACTGGTATTGTCTGGTATTATTACTCTGTGTTTCTATCCAACGGTAATTTTACTGTATAAAAATATGTCTCTTTTGCTCTATGAAAACAGAACTGTAATCTAAATAACTTTAATGTGAGTAATAAATTTTTTTTATTAAAGCTACATTACTGGGAACAATTGGGTGATTGATATTTGGAAAATGAAGCAGCATGAAACATAAAATCTATAAAATCTATAGCACCAGGCACAACTTATCATTGTCTTCGACTGCAACAAAAAAGAAGCTACAAAACTCTAGGCAAACACAAATAAGTGACCTTTGATTGGTCTGAAGGACGAGCCTCAATCTAGAACCTTTCGAAGGCAATATTTCTGCACTCATGACAATTAGTATGGGTCACATGACATCACAGAATTTTAAGTGGTGTTTTAGAGAATATTTCTACTATAAGTTACATACTATAGCTTTAAATCAAGCTGAGTGAGTCACTAAATAATTTTCATATTTGTCACCTTTAAATGGAAATACATT
>OMLM01007761.1:0-10751 GCA_900302695.1 Helostoma temminkii | reverse complement strand
TAAGAACCATCTAAAATGTTGTCACAAGACCAACATTTCCTTTCAAGAACAGTATTTGAACAAAAGTTGTCCACACTAGGAAATAAATATATACGCATGCACACACACACACACACACACACACACACACACACACTCACACACACACAATGTGATCAACACTAAAAAGCACTAAAGCTGCATATAACCAAAGTTAGGCTCAACAAAGCTGGCTCTTAATGGGTGTATGTTAGTTTAAAATGGGGCAATGAGGCAGCTTGGGTAGAGGATTGATGGGAGTAAGGGGTGGAGCGCAGGAGGGGTGGGGGTGCCCACCTTTACAACAGGCTGAACCCATGGTGGCCAGTTGGGGATCCAGAAGTAATTATGTCCCATCCCAAAATCCACAGTACGAGCAGTCCACAGAGGACAGAAATGTCCGAACACGACCGACTACCTGAGCAGCTTTGGCTTAACCTGCCTCATAGCTGCAGCCGAGCACTCGGTCGGGGTTGAGACGCTTCCACTGGACGGAGGAGGTGTTGTTTGAAACGCTGCAGATGTTGACAGTGACGGGGCTTTTTCGCAGTAATCCTGCACTGCCGTGGTGTCACATTTAGCCTTTCACCAGGTTCCCGCTGGTGAGTGGCGTCCAATAGAGACGGCAACTATTGCAGGATTACATCTGTAGATTAGATTTCTTTCTCTCTCTCTCTTTATTTCCCCCTCAACCACATCTTTCTCCATCCTCCTTTATATATTTATTTGTTCATCTTTTTCTCATTTTCTCTAAGGCTGTGTAATCCTCATGCCATCTCTGCTCTCCACAAATGATTCTACAGAGTGAAACTGCAGACATTTTCTATTTTCACTAAACCATCGACACAACTGGCGAACATCGAGTCAGCAGAAAAAAAGTGGTTGATATTCAGTGAACGCTGAAGCTGTAAATGCTTTATGGTCGTTTGCATTACACAGAACTGAAAATGTCACTCTGTCAGGTGTTAAATCAGAGCTGAGTCTGTTGCCATCACCAATCTGCCGCCACAGAACTTAATAAGTGGCAACTAAGCAACAAAGGTAAAAAATAGCTTTATGAAAAAAAATGGAATTTGTTCAAAATTTGCTCTTTCTCCATTTTTGTATGTTCGTGACAAATCTTTCTCGTCTTCTCACCTCCCTCTTGTTCCCTCGCACACACAGATGCCGAGTGAAATAACTCTCATACAGTACATACAGTATATACACCATCTTGCAGTTTAATGTAAAGATTTCACCGGCTCAGATTCTCACTGATAACCACAATGTTTAAAAGCAGAGTTTTATGATTGTATATCTTTAACAAGTCGTCCCAAACAGTAAATCTATTGTCAGACTACAGTACATTATCTCTAGCACTATACACACGAGGCTCACTAGAATACAGTTTTATCAAACATCTCATATCTCATGCAAACAGCATATTTTCACTGCATGATAACAGCTTTTTGGTTTTCCAAGAGGCAAAGGCTGCAAGCTCATTGGTCACTTTAGCGTTACTTCCACAACCACAGTTTATGTCATGTGAGCTCTTTCATCATGCTGCCTTCAGTCTCTTCTTGCTGTGACAAACAGCCACATACTGCGAAACAAGAATAGCATCGCTTCGATACGCTTTATCATCCTGTGTGTCTCTAGTTTTACTGCAGTTATGTGCAGCCTTATGACAGCCAGGTACACTGAGGCGGTAGTAGCACCTGTAACCAAAAGTGAGCAGAACCGAGTCGACCTGAGACGAGCCGTTTGGTGAAGAAGCTGCGAGTTAGTGAAGAAATTTAAATCAACAGCAGGGTTTCTGAAGAGCTGTCTAGTGTACCCTAACACACAAAACATTATATATAAAAAAACGATCCACATCATTAGAAGAATCTATTTATTCAAATCCATCCTTGCACACAGCACCTCTAAACACCAGCCAATAAGCTTCCACTAAATAAAAGCACTGACTGCTTGAAGTATTGATCATTTGTCCTGGTCTCACCAACCTGCGTTTGTCCTGCCGTAAACAAACTATTATCCTCCTGGAGCGGCTCTCATAATCCCACAGAGGGGATTATACTGGGAGGTCATTTAGTAGGATCAAACCATGGGGGGATTTGCAATGTATCCTAAGGGAGATTCATGAATACGTCCTGGGAGCAGGGGACACATAGGTGAGGGATGGATGGATGGAAAAGAGGAGAAAACAATCTGCTGCATTGCTACTCACCTATATCTGTCTCTTTGTGGTTCTTGATGAGTTCAGCCAGTTCAAAGTTCCCAGCAATAATAGCGACCTGGAGACAGGAAGAGGCAGAGACAAGAGTTTGCTTCTTCATGAGGGTGGTACATAGACCTTCAAGCAGCACAGTGGGACATCGAAATACTTTTTTGTGCAAAAAAGACTTTCTGACACATCACTTCAACAAACACACACACAAACTTGCGCTTTCCTCATTAATTAGTTTTTTGAACTGAGTAAACTGTTTGCTCAGATGCTGATTCATAGTCCTGAAACAAAATCTGAGAAGAAAACCTCACACAGCTCATAGCTCACACAACACAAATTCCCTGACCTTATTTTGCCAAATAAAAGTGATTTGAAGTCATGAGTTCTGTGTCCACCAGGGGGCAGTAAAAGGTTTGCTCCTGAGTTGGCTGGAGCGGTTGTTACACACTGTCAGTGACCCAGATCATGTTGCCTGTTGTCATGTTGTTTCTGCAGGCGCAGAGGCTTTACAGTACGCTTCATGTCAGGATCATCAGTGTAAAAATAGTCACGTTTATTAATCACTGATGTGCTGCACACACATGCACACGCTTGCACACACACAAGCACACACACACACACACACACACACACACATGTGGTTGCCCCTCTTGCTCGCCTGCCAGAGAAGGTTATCTCCTGGGTCATAATTAGCTGATGATGCAACCTACCAGCAGCTATTGTGTCTGACACCAGCTCATACAGACAGACTACATGAAAGGCTAAACGCAACACAGCTAATGTGCTTGTGTATCGTGCAGCAGTTTATACACAAACAAAATACCAGGAATAACCCCCTGATAATTACACTGTTATGCAAAATCCACTAATCTTTAATTGTTGTTGCTCTGAATATGCAGTTATATATGCATATCTGTTACATTTAAAGTGTTACTTTGTGGATTTTATTAAATTTTATCCAGTGTTGATGTAAGTAATTCACACAGTGGACTTCTAAGTGCTTTGAGGGGCCTCCAGATGAAAACAGGGACATTTCAGCCTCACAACACTGCAGAGACTGGATGAAAACAGTCATTAAAAGTAGACGGCATGAAATAGTCTGACTGTAAACACTTATCTATTCCAAGAAATACTCGTGAGGATTAGTGTATCTGACCAACACCCAGGGATTAACACTGTACGGTAACAGTGTACTTCCTGCACTGTGTTTGCTGTAGCACTAGGGTGTAGTGCTTCATTTGAAACACCAGAGGACACATCTGTCCTCTGGTCTGTACGTGACAACACACACACACACACACATACACACACACAAAGGGCACAAAAAGGCCACAAAATACCACAACTATGTGCCAGATCTTGTACATCTAATTATATAAGACTGTACACAATGACTGTTTCACAATTAAAACTGAGCATAGTGACGATAGTCAAAAGCTTAAATTAGAACTTAGTTAGTTTAACCCTTTATAGGGCACAAATCTAAATATTAGCATTAAAACATAGCATTACTCTTATAAAAATGTGTACAGATACTTATGGAACTTGTAAGAAATATCAAACCTATATCAGTCCAGTCCAGTTCAACCGAGACCAGTGACTCAGGCAGACCTGAACCCTGAAACACTTCTGGAATCACTCGTTTAGAGATTCATCAACCATCTACATCAGTTTTGAAATATTTCTGGAAGATTTGCCGACTCATAATAGAGCCTTACTGTTTGAACAGCAGGCTCCTCTGGCACTGAAGTTACTAAATACGATCCTCTACTCAATAAAGAGTTAACAATGTACAGAAATATTAATCATATAATATTAACTCAACAGTGATTCATAAAGGCACAGTCCACTTCAGTCACTTTGAAATGGACACATCTGGACTATTTTTGCCTTTGACTTTAGTTCAATCTCCAACTTTAGCTGAGGTCACTGTGACATTAAAGTACTGTTTACTGTAACAGTAGCTTCCTTCCACACCCACAGGACCATATCTGGACAAACAGCATCATCTGCATCTCAGACAAATAGAACAAAAACTGTCCAGTCACCGTGTCTCTGCTGCCATCATGTGGTAAAACTGAAGGAGAAGTAAAAGGTATTTTGTTCAACACAGAAAACCATAGTAACCTGATAATAATACAGACGTCTTAATGGCTGCTTGATGACAGAACTCCTGGGCTCCTCACAACATCATCTTCAAGGTAAATAAAATATATTAAAATTATAAAATTACTCAAAACCTCTCATGAAAAGTGATGAGCCTCAGCAGGTGCTGGATATAATATGACAATAATATTTATTAGGCTTCAAACATTAAAGGCAAACTGTGAATAAGCAGAGGAGTTACAGTAACTAAGTACATTTACTCAAGTACTGTACTGTAGTACTTTAAGGTACTTGTTCTTTACTGGAATTTTTACGCTACTACTTTTACTCCACTACATTTATTTTGTGGCTGGTGTTACTTGTTACTTTTGCAGATGAAAATTATTATAAAGAAACTGATTAGCTAATAAACACTGATGTTTAAACATAAAGTGGCTAAAATCTGCTGTTTGTTGCTAGAGCCTTATTTTCAATTAATTACTAGAACTATTTGTTAAAGGTGGAACATTTATTAACAAATCTGAACTGGAATCTAAATACATTGTTTTTGTAGTGAAGCTATTTTTGTACCTTTACTGTATTTAGTCATTTGAGCATGTATTTAGTTCTACCTTTTAGTGTCATGTTTGTTTTCTTTTATTCAAGTGTCATAGTTTTTCTGTTCTGAGCTGTATATATACACACACACACACACACACACACACACACACACACACACACACACACACACACACACACTTCTACTCAGTCTAATCACCCATAAATACACACATAACCTGCTTTTTCTTCAGGTCATTTCCAGAACGTCCTGTTGCTGTTGTTTCTGCCAGTTTTGGACTTTGCACTCTGTGTCTGTTTTCTGCTCTGGTTTTCTGATTACATCTCATTTCCTGGTGAGCTGGTCATGTTCATGTTTAGCTTCTCCCTGATGTTTAGTTTCTCAGTCTCATGTTTTAAGGACTTTCAGAATTGGACCCACAAAAGACTGGACACCACAGAGCTGAGTTTAAAAGATTTAATGATCACAAGTCATAGTGTGACAGCTGGAACCGGCTCAGGCAGTGATGGAGATGCAGTGGCACCTCTGGACAGGTAGGTGGCAACGATGGACTCTGGACACAGACAGGTGAGTTTCAGATTTTCAGAACAGATAAAGTTTGTAGAGTGGGGCTTACTTGTTTCTGGTAAGAGCTGGCAGAGAGAGACAACTAATGATGACAGGCAACTATTGATGGAGAAGATGTCCTTCACAAGATGGCAGCCTTCATGGTGTCCTCAGACTCCTTCCTACAGGCCACAAGCACTTTAACAGAAACGACTCCACAGATCTAAACAAAAACTCCTTAGTCACATAACAGGAAAGTCCACCATCTATTCACAGGTAAGTGTCAGACGGTTCAGAAACTCAGTTCGCAGAGAAAATCATGTATGCAGGGGAATTCCAAAAGACAAGGTCCAAGAAGCAGACAGAAAATTCAACACCAGAGTCAAGTCAAATAAACTGAATTAAACTTACAGGGGCTGAGGCAGAAAGGCAGGTCAGAAGAATCAAACAGGTCATTTCCAGAGGGATCAGTCAGATAAAACAGGCTGGAGAGTCTTTGCTGAGTCAGAGTAGACAATCTGGGAACGTGAGAGTGTTAACAGCGAGGAGAACAGGCGAAACTGAAAGACTATTTAATAAAATAAAACACAAAGAGCAGAAACAGAAACTCTCCAGGGGGAAGAAAAGATAAACTAACGAAACTAGAGACAAAGTAATCGCATACAGAAAATCACTCCGAAGGGAGGAAGAGTCAAACTGACTCAAAACCACAAAACAGGACACAGAGACAACAAGAAGACACTACGAGAGAACTAAACTAGGGCTACTAAACAAATACAACTAATAAAGCAAAAACAATAAAACAAAATAGTCCATAACACTTACAAAACAAAACCAAGCACATAGACAAACAGACGGGGGAGAGAGGAGTCCAGAAAACCAGGCTCTAGGCTTTATTTACACATCACTTGTCAAATAAGCATATGAACATGAACATTTTAGTCAAAAACAAGCAAAAATGATTTAAAGTATTTTTGTGTTGCTTATGCCTCAGTCACCACACCTGACATCATGCCTGTGTCTGTGTATACAATGATTAGTACTGAAAACAGGAATAATTCATGTTTATATATGGTCCCAGAAACACGAAAACAGGAAAATCACTTTAGTTCTGCAGATTGAAACAGAATAATTACACTGTAATCCAATCCACTAAGCTGCTTCTGCGGGATTCCACTCTGTGATCTGTCTGACGGACCATCTTCTGACTGCCCAACAGCAGCCGTGGTCTTATTGAAGAACAGAGCTCATAATCGCAAATCCTAGAACTTAAGTTTCCAGACTTCCCAGGATGATCCGGGGAAGGATGTCAGGGAATTAAACCCACTGTTGTTCTACAGCCAAATCCTTGTTTCTTTTCAGAAGCACTGAAAGACAGTTTTAACTCTCTGTGCATTCAAAGCCTTTGTCCCGTGGAGCTGTTCAAGAGTTTCATCAGATAAACGATCAAAGAGATTTGTCACCCCAGAGAGGAATGTGCAGTCATCATCAAAACGTGACATCGTGATGCTGCAGTGCTATGAAACATTCTAGTCAAAGATCCTGCCTTCATTTAATTCATCAGAATACTAACAGCCAAGGGGAAGAGTCCAGTGGACCAGCGCTTTCACTCATTTTTATACTTTTTATTTCACTTCATTTAGTCCATGCTGCAGGTTTCATCTTTCAAATCTAAAACTGTGTGTTTAGAGGCTGGAAACTAATGGTGGTTCAACTCAGCCCAGTATTTTATGATATGCAGCACTCAGTAACGCAGGTATTAAGTTAATTATTGTCAGGCCTGGCTGTAAACAGCTTGTCCTTCTGTCCAGACACTGACACTGGCAGGACTTGTTTGACTGTTTACATTGTGGTCCATGAATTATGAATTACTGTTTTTATCAAATGTTTATGAATAGAGCATTTAAATAGGCACATTTACTCTGTTTTATAAAGCACCCGGTGACCAAATCATTACTGCACATACCACATAAGTCTGCATGTGGTTCTCTGTTCCTGTAACTACTAATAGCACCAACTCTATTAAATAAAATCAAGTGTATCTATGAGCCTGAAGAGATGATAATATAATGTTCTTTTTCTATGACGGTTGAGATACTTTGGGTGAGATGTGATACAGTTTTGCCTCCAAAACTGACTTGATATTAATGTGCTGACAAATCTACATATCACTACCTATTTGGTGATATGGCTTTTGTCAAGTGGTGTGTGAAAGTGAATAAATGAATGAACTAAATTTATCACTTCACAGTCATGTTTGTATATTTCTTGCCATATTCAGCTGGAAGGTGACATCTGATGCAGAACATGTGTTGGATGGTTATGTAGGCATTTTTTCTATCATAAAAGTAGAAATGTAAAGACAGAATGAAATTAAAAATTAAATTAAATACGTTTCTTTAATATTTTTTACACGGAGCTGCTGGATGCAGGAAACTGCTGAGCTTTTGACCGTACCTCATCTAGAACTTGATGCTGTTGATAACATGAATGTTGAGTGTGGTCTGGTTCAGTTTGACAAATGATGGTAATAAAATGTGATGTTACCTACAGACTGTGGAACAGAAACATCAGAGCTGATTTTACCACCTGATGTAGTGACAGTTATTCATAAATGATACATCAGTACTTTAATATATGTATGTAGTTACTTGCTACCTCTGTGTAGTTAAAACTAAATGTGTAATCATATATAAAATTTGTAATAATTGAATAATTGAAGTGACTTCTTTTGGAGAGATTGATTAAACAATACCTCAAGATAAATAACTACACAGAACAACAGTGTTTTGTTTCTCTGATTGCTGTTGGGAAACTAAATGTTAGGCTTTGAATCCAGCATCTTCCCCAGGTAATACATTTCGTTTTTAAATTTAGAAAGTCTGAACAGGAAGGGTGAAGCTCCTCCAGGCCTGCAGGCTGTTAAACCAGTCACAAGCTCCAGTATGGAGCCGAGCCATGCATTATTCAGCCCACATTTGCATAAGACACAATGGGGAGAACGGTGCCAGCAATGTGTACAGTTGAGCTGTGTGTACCTAGTGTACAGTGTGGAAGCAGCTCTCTGAATTTCTTTGCCACTTGAGGGTTTTTTAGTTCTGCCAATAGATGTTGACGCAATATGGATGAGGGCAAAGACTCTCAAACTCATCCCTGAATCTCTGAAACCTTGGTTAGCTGGTACAACAAAAGAGAAAGCGGTGGAGAGGCTGCCAGTAAAGCACCACGTAGTTTCTGTGCACATTTATCTTTTTACCTCTTGTGCTGTGTGAAGGTGCTGTTTGCTGAGGGCCTGAAGCCAACGCAGCTTTGTGGTAATGTTAAATAAACACAGGCTGGATTTACATAGCAACAATTAGCATAAGGTTGTGTTCGTTTTTTTTTTGTTTAATTTGGTTTGACACATTAACACCAGCCTAAAACACACATGGATTTATGTTGCATAAAAAACATTTACATTAATCAACCCACAGTGAGTTGAGAAACACCTGCAGCCGCCCTGTGTGCTTTTCTATGTGAAGCCAAATCCAAAGCAAGACATTGAACCTGTTTGCAGAAATGACATTCAGATGATCCCTCAACATTATTAAATGTGTTGTTCACAAAAACCTAGACTCAGTAACTTTAGTTTTTAATGCTAAACTGAACAACTTCGCATTCATTCACATTTAAGAGAACAACTCAGACTGATCTTAGTTGGAAATCTTTGTTGCATTTATCTCTTTTTTTTTCCTGCCATCACTTGTTATGCCCCAAATAGCTTTTTAAATGTAGTGCATCAGTATGTGCATATTCCACTTGTGTCTAAAGAGGCCAAATGAACAACACTTACCTATTTACTCTTTATTGAACTCAGTGAACAGGAGATCGCATGTACCATTTTTACACACTTGAAGATGTTTACACTGCAACTGGTCTGCACCACACAAAATACTACAACCAACAACAAACACTGCAGTTACAACACCTGTAGGTGGAGCAAATTTCAAACTTTTTTTTGCATCTTGTTCAACAAAACCTATTACATTTCTTTCCTGTAGGTGGTGTAGGTTAGCTCTGGAAACTACAACTGTACTACTGACATGGGATGAGCCTGACATCATCTTTGTTGGTATAAACAGAAAAAACAAGCTGCTTTGGCTTTTCTTGCACCAACACAGTTGTCTTCACTGTAGAAGCTTGTTGTTTTAACTTGAAAATGTCTTAAAGATTTTAAGAAAAGTCGACAAATGCAATTAGTTCTTCTAACACAACTAAATGTGACGTTGATTAAAGTTGTTTAAACTTAGTTTAGTTGCAAACGAGCAGCTAATTTGAATAGTGACTGAACCGTAGTTCTGAGTGACAGATTGGCTTCTGAAAACCAAAAGGTACAAAAGTTACTACAAAACAATCACATGATTCTGCCTCCAGAAACTTCTAATTCTAAGTTATAAATATAGGGACTAAATAATATTAATAATAGGGACTAACTTTAACACCAACTTTTACAACTACAACCTAATGTACATATGTAGAAAAGACACAGCAACTTTCCACCATGATCTTTTTCTTTAAAAGAACATTGTTTGGAGAGCGTTAATTTAAACAGTGCATGCTGGGTAGTCTCTTTTATTAACTTTATTTAATGTTGAGTGAACTCTAAAGAAACCACATACAACTCCTAATTTTAAGTAAAAGAAACCTCTTATCAGAACAACTAATGTTTCTAAGTTCTGACAATAAAACCTAGAAATTTTAAGTTGAATCAGATTGAAAATATCAATTTAAGGTATGTATGTTCAGTTAATTAAAAAATATTAGCTGATCCCACAAAAAACCTGAATGAGAATTTACAGTGTGAAAACTGTCACTGTCATTTTCACCAAACAGTGACATGCTATTTTCATCTTACCTTTTCTAAATGTAACTGTCCTTGCTCTTTATCATAATAAGCCTTTGGAAGACCAAGCACTAAAAACACATACCACAGATACCACAGTGCTGAAACAATTTCTACAGTCGACTGTGACACTGTATGTTCAAGTGAAGTGTGTCTTACAGATCCAGAGCTAAATGAACAATACTTCTTGTAGACACATATTACACCTAAAAAGGTTTTTCTCATGACTATTCACAGGCAACATCCTGCCGATAAAGCAGGCAACGGAAAATATTTGAGATCTCTTCACTTTTGTCTGCGTAGCTGGTTCTGTCTAGCAAATGGGCCGCAGTGTTCGCAGTAGGTGGTGAAGATAAGACCCTTCTCCTGAAGCCTGTTCCTTCTCTCTGTTTCTGTGTTTGCATTCTTTGCTTTCTTCTGTGTCTTTCAGC
>OMLM01007760.1:0-11172 GCA_900302695.1 Helostoma temminkii | reverse complement strand
GCAACCTGAAGGTCAAACATATGGTCGGTGTCAGTTAAACTCTGTGTGTGTGTGTGTGTGTGTGTCTGTGTGTGTCTGTGTGTGAGAGAGTGTGCGTATGCTAGTGGTGTGTGCGCAGGGCCTGTGGGAGATGCAACACATCTGCAGGTCTTTGAGGCCCCAGTTGCACAACAGAGGGTCGATGCCCTGTGTCGATGTATGAAATATTAAAAGACTCATCTCATCTGGACTCAGCTCACAGCCAAAAGGACAAGAGTGTCACATCCAAACACAAATATGAAACCTGTGAATGAACTATATGTAAAGAACATTTGGTTGAACACATTAAATTCAGTAAACGATTTCTAAATTTTGCCATTAACAATATCCTTTTTGAATTCTAATTTGTTTGAGATAAGGACATAGTTATACATTTCTTTGCATGGTTTACTTCTTGCTTCTTGCTGTTGCTTGTAATGTTATTTTACTTCTACCTTCTTTTGCATGAAAGCATCATCTACATGCAACATACAAGTGGTGAACAGAAACTCTTTGGGTGGCTCATGGAGTAAATTGGAAACACAAAAAGGTACAATTTACACAACACACAGACACAGACACACACACACACACACACACTAGATTCTGATACAGCGAGACTCAATCAGTGTGCACTGGTCTGGGATACAGCCAAGGGCACTGTAAGGCATTGTCACAGGTGATTTGCCCTTACAGTTCTGTTTCTGTAAGTATGACACACTCATGCTCTCAGTAAACCCAACCTTTCCAGAAGCAAAAAAGCACAACAAAGAGAGAAACCATTCTCTATGCAAATACCTGGCAGACTCTCGGCTGGGAGCTTGTTGAGTGTGTGCATATGTGTGTGCGCATGCATGTGTGTTTATGTCTCAGTTACATTTGCTCCAACACATACTGTACCCTCAGCTCATTCCCGTGCAATGTCCCTGTGTTCAAGCTGCCAAAGGTGTGTGTCTCTGGCTGCATGGACACTGTATAAAATATTTGTGTATGTAATAGAGAGAGAGTAAAGGAAAGAAAAATCCTAGGGGATTTGTTGTTTTCAATCATACCTCTGAGCCAACCTTCTGCTGTACACCTTACAAATCTGTGTAAGGATTTCTGATGACCACTTGTGATGTTCAGGTTTGTAGATGTAGCACACTAGCATATCATTGTGCGTGTTTAATCCAGTATCTAATCATGTGTCTTTGGTGGGCAGGCGCAATTAATGCATTTGTCACATTACAGCAGAGGATTTTTTTTTTGACAAATAAATATGTTGGACTGCCCAATGAATCAAAATATTTACAAATCTGTGGAAATTCTTTTTCTTATCTATCTGGAAAAATAAATAACTCATCATGTATTTGAGCCTAAATGACTTGTTAGTATGGAATTTTGGAGTGTAAGCATATACAACATTTCCAAATGAAATGCAGTGTGTTTGTATACCTGGTCTTGTTGCTGCTTGGCCAGCTCCATCTGCTGCCTCTGCTTCTCCATCTGCGAGGCGGCCAGCTTCTTCTGCTCCTCGTGGGCCGCCAGTAGCTGCTCCCTCAGGCTGCTCAGCTGGCCAATCATGCCCATGAGCTGGCGCTCTTTCTCCGCCAGGCTGTCCGGGGTACCTATA
This sequence comes from Helostoma temminkii, assembly GCA_900302695.1. Taxonomy (NCBI): domain Eukaryota; kingdom Metazoa; phylum Chordata; class Actinopteri; order Anabantiformes; family Helostomatidae; genus Helostoma; species Helostoma temminkii. The sequence continues at coordinate 9,542 of OMLM01007760.1, read as the reverse complement.
AGACAAGAGAGGGGGAAAAAGAGGTCAAAGGTGAGCTTGTAAGACTTGGTTGAGGTTGCAATTAGCCACAATAGTCTACTTGGTATGCCTAGAATGGAATGATTGAAGTTCTTGCTAAATATACTGAACCAAAAAACTGTGATGCAGTAGAGAGTTGTTCAGATTTAGCAAAGAAATTGTTTTCAACAGAGGTGATCAAATGCTACAAATGTTGACTGGAATTTATTGTTCACTAAGATTATAGCACTATGTTGTCAGTTAATTGCCTGCAGTAGTGTCCTTCAGCAACCTACTAATTCCATATTTAATCTGCAATTTGACCTTCTGGAAATTGGACAAATAAAAGCATTTTTCTACCTCTACTATTAAATGAATACCTAAACTGAATACACTTAAGCTGCTTACATACCATATTATCTCTTTAGGTGAAATTAAAAGACTGTTTCATTGGACTATAAACTACAAGCAGGGTTTTGTTAGAAAGATGCATGCCCCAAAGTTGAACAAAGGTGTGTTCTTCTTGTTAGTGAGATTTTCATAGCCATCCAGAAGCCAGAATGGATTGTGGGGGTGAGGTTATAGGTCAGGAGCATGTGAGAGACATGGAAGAAACAACAAACCTGTGTAAAGCTATCCATGGCTTGTTGGTCAATTTAATATATGACTGGTTAGGGGTTTTGGATGGTAGGAAGAGGCATGTCAGTGGAAGGTTCGTATTTGTGTTGAAAAGTCATAAAACCAGATGTTGACACACTTTCCTGTGCAAGGAAGGCCAGCAGTGATTACTCAGATCACATCCATCACTGCCTTTATTGCCTTATTGAAATAAAGAAAATACATTTGGCTGAGGAAACATTTGTAAACAGGCAAAATGCGAAATGCAAAATAAATGTAAAATCTAAGCCAGTTACATATGTTTTAGAAACAAAATAAAGTTTAAAGATTTACGTTTCTTTGAAAATCTTGAAGTCAAATCAAAATGTGTTTGACTGCTTATTTGCGGGTAAAGTCAGGGATTGGTCTGTTGCTATGAAACTGTATTTTGTGTGAAGTGTACGTATGAAAGAAAAAAAGAGAGTGAAAGAGAGAAGGGGAGTGTGTCTGGTCTGTGTTTATTCTGCAGTCAGCCAACCTCCTGCTCACATTTAGCATGGCCTGACCTTTGACTCCTTAGATCCTCACATACCAGCTCCATTACACACACACACACATACACACACATGTACATCCACCATTACATGTACACACTTCCACACAAGGCCTAAATCATTCAACAGGATGTAGTTAGAGAGAACCACACTGAGGCACAATCAGTATGAGTGGCGGTCATATGTACCAATGTTTGCCTACATGCCTTTGTTGTGTGTGTGTGTGTGTAAGTGCATGTGTGGAACAGCACAATCCCCCATTGTTCTTCAGCTGCTACCTTTAACAGGACCACATTCCTTCGCCAGTCAAACCAGATGAGGAAAAAAGTTGAAGACAAAAGGGGAGAAAGAGGGAGGAAAAGAAAGAGGAACATGGGGATGAAAGGGGGAGTCAGAAGAAAGGATGGAGGGAGTAAAGGCAAGGGGCCATGGCTGCTGACCTGCCCTTTGACTGCACAGGAAGGTGAGAGCCATCCATTTGTCCTCCCTGCTGGGAGCCGCCACCTCACCCCCACCCGCTTGCCACCACTGCCCATCGACACCCTCCTCCCCCTCCTCCTTTACTTCCCCCTGCACTCCATCCATCCGCCAACAATGAACAATAACGGTAACTGTCGGGAGCAGTGGCCACTGGAAAAATAAACACGCCGCTGTCCTAACTCACAGACCCACCTTTGTAGCGCCAGAAAGAGTGTGTGTGCCTGTGTGTATGTGCCTGTGTGTAGCCAAAGCTGACCAAGACAAGAAAGAGCCTTGTGTTAAAAACGTTAGCCTGTTCAAATGGGGGTTGCAGGGGTGGGAAGGAAGGGGCAAGGGGGAGAAAAAAAGGGTTGCAAAGGTGAAACGATGATCAAAGGAGTCTTTCTTGTTGGGCGTTTTAGTTGGGGTTAACTCAACACATGCACATGCAAACAGTAAAATTTGTGCAAAATGGTGTGTATGTGTGTGTGGATGTGAAAGGACATTCCTTCAGCCAGCAGCCTGAGTAGTTAGGTGTGAAGAAGAAGACAACCAATCCATTCTTTCTCTACAAGCTGTTCCCAATCCCCCTCTCAGCTGTCGATCTTTGATCAGTAAACCAGACTATTTGCAGAAGAAGAAGAATCCAAGAAAACAACACGCTTCCTAACAGAGATGTGATTTCAAAAACTCTTATAAGAGCCTTGTATTTCAGTAACAGACTGTAGAATTTCTGTGGTCTTCCCATAAATCAGCTTGAGTCTACTTGTTTCCTCAGCTGCTGCGAGGCAGGCAGGTGGATCAATAACTGTTTTCCTCCATCGGTTCACACACATTCTTCCTTAGGCTGATTGCTACAGCCTGTGCTTACCTACAAACCCACCGAACCAACACCAACTCCCCCTTTTTTCTCACGCGTGGCGTAATTAACCAATTTGTAACAATGTAATGCTTGTCACTGAGTTTGCTGAGCTAATTAATGACCCCGGCTGCATTGATAACTCCCCATCAGGAAGGAGGGAGGAGTGGGAATGAGATGGAAGAGAAGGAAGCAAAATGATGAAGGAAACATATGAGAGAAAAGGAAGAAGACATGGGAGACAAGGTGCAAACAGGCAGACAGAAAAGAACAAATTACTGAAAGCATAACAAGTTTATTAGAAAGTATATTCACATGAACACAATGACCCAGTTAGTTCATATAATCTAATAAAGACCATATTACAGCAATAAAAAAGTTAGGCAGCAACTAGTTATAGTAAAATCCACTGTATAAATTTAATGTTTTACTGATTTTAATGGTATTAACATAACATCAGACTATAAACAAAATTTCCTTCCATTTCATGACACAAAATGGGCGAGGCAACTGTGCAAGTGCAAGTGCTGAAACAAGCCAATATGCTCATATGGAATATGTGACAATCTACAATGTGTAAAAAGGGGGAGGAGCAATTTAAAGGTAAACTCAAGAGTTACTCTTTTTAATTGCATGTGATATTAATGACACTATACTGTAGGGAATATTTACTGTAGTACTATGAGTTTCATTCTTGTATAAGTGTACTAGTGTTTTGTGAACCGCATGAGGCCTTTTACCAATGATGCTTTTCAATAAGACAAACTGAGAGGGAGGTGGTGGCTCAAAATCACTTTGTTTAAAAAAAAAGGAATTTGTCGAGGATGAAAAAGTAAAGGGATGTGCTGGCAAATGAACACACACTGTGCGTGCACACACACACTATCAATGCAAACAAGTGTGCAAAAATGTGACTTTCCATATATTTTTGTCTTTTTTTCATACTCACAGACACATATTGTTATGTAAGCACTGTTTAAGACACACAGACTCAACTGGCATACACACGCACACACAACCGCTCATACATACTCCTGATATTGCTCCCCAGCTGTTGGTGTGTGGTGCGCCAAGCGGGACGCCCCTACACAGAAATGTCAGCACGGCAGGGAGCTGGGAAAAGGGAGTTTGATCAATGGAGCCCCCTCTCAACGGCCACGCTGCTCTGCAAGGCTCTTTGATTACATATTGCTTTGCTTCCTAATGAAGCTCAATTACTGGAAGAGAACGACGGCTTTGCCCTGGAGTTACAGGGAATAATAGCCAGTCTCTTCCACCACCTTTTCTGCTTCTCTCGTATCACTTTCCCTTCACTTTCTCTGTGGCTGAGCTTGATCCTCCACATTTACAGCAGAGCTCTCTTGTTCCCTTTTTATTTCACTTCCTGCCCTCTGTCCTGCTCTATCTGTCTCTCTCTCGGATGTTAAGAAGGGCTGGTGTGGATAAAATGGGTGATTGACACTGAGATTAACACAGAGATGATGGACTAGCAGGGACATCATTGACTTTTTGACTTGTTGGTCAAATACAAGACAAAGTGGGCAGCATGGTTTAGTTCAGGGCAGCTCAGTTTATGTGAGTTCAGTTCAAGTGGAGCTGTTTTATTTCAGTTAAACTTTTTGAACTTTCCTCAGATTTCACTCACATTAGAAGTGTCACAAAATATTTTGCCACACATTGCTATTTTCAGAATATGTTACATTATTCAGGAATACTGTTGAGGTTTCATTGGATATTTGAGTTATTTGAATAATGTTTTGCTATAGAGCCAGTGACTTAGTTGTGATTTATGTCTAGACTGTATGTTTTCACTTGTCTTTTGTTTTTGGTTGAACTATGTCACAAAAGGTCATGTAGCATCATTTACTTGAAATTTGCTGTAACCATGGATACAGATAACAGCTACCTGGAGTTATATATATTTATTGACTTTTTGCTAAACAGACTTTAAAGAACAGTTAAGTAAAAATGTTTCATTCATTCAAACATTTCTTAACAGCTCACTTTTTGAGTTTTGTCTTATTTTAGTTGTACCGTACCTTTAATTTCTCCGATGTGCCCTGAGCCCATGGCCAAAAGTTTATCCTTCCAGTCCTTTGACAACAGCCTCTCAATGCTGGGGGCCTCTGTTTAGGGGAGGAGGGGGAGCAGAGGAAAGAGAGAGAGAGAGAGGGATTCAGTTGGCTGGCCAACATAACAATAAAGCTCATTTAAAGTCCATTTGCTGTAATAAAGGCAGCGGCAGCTCAGCCTAATGGCCGCATCAGCAGGAGAGAGAGAGGTGGAAAGAGAGAAGCTGAAAATCGAAAGAGAGGAAATCTGAAGAACAAAAACAAGTGAGCAAAAGGGAAAGAGCGAGAGAGGCAACGTAAGATAAAGAGAGAGACAAGTGGAGGAGAGAGGGAGAGGAAGAGAGAGGCTTTTTCCCTCTCACCTGCTGCTAGAGAATCATTAGCCCTGTGGGCCCTGAGACAAAGAGGGCCTTAATGCACCCGCCACAATGGACACATTATCAGCTAGCGCTTTGTTTTCAACACACACTCCACAGACCCTTACACACACAAACTCTGACACAAACACACACACCCGCTGAATCACTAATTATAATCCTAACTATAGTCACACATGGATGCCACATCCACATGAATACACTTAGTCCCAAATGTGCGCACATATATACAATCAATACACACACATATGCATCACATCTACATACATGTTGCCATCAACCTAGTCATGTTGACTGTTACTGACATGAACAAAGGGAAATGGCCAGACAAAGCACGACTGACTATGTGAAGCGAGATGCTGTATGTGTGTGTGTGTGAGAGAAAGAGAGTATTCTATGTACTGGGAGTCATCTCCTCGCAGTATGCGAAGTCTTGCTAAGGAAAGAGGTTTTACAATTTAAGAGGTAAGATTAACCCTATCAGCCAATGCAAACACAGACTAACACACATACACAAACTTGAAGGCCCAGTACACACACACACACACACACTTGAATGCACTCACATCATATGTAGCTGCACACACACACTGACAAATTGCTGACAGCGGGCAAAAAAGTTTGTTTGTCCCCGGATTATCTTTTTTTTCCCATAATGACAAGACTGATTTAACAAAAAAAGTCTTAATCTTGCTGGTGTGAGACAGCTTGTCTGCACACATGCATGCTGTGACACAAACGCTAATGCTTTCTACAGCGAGAGAGAGATGTCCGGTGTGTTGAGTTGAACGGCTTAGCGCTTTTTCCCCACTAAGTGGGACACACTCAACAACAAATCAAAGCACTTCTACCCATCATCCAAACACAAAAAAGCTGTGCTTTTAGATAAACTTCTTTCTTTCCTCTGCATCCCTCTATTTTTTTCTGCCTGTGATGGAGTGAATGTAGAGAGATGAGGAAGAGAAACCACCTGGAGGATTTAAAAAGACACATGATCACACACAAACAATGAAACATAGAGTCAAGGTGTATGCGCTCCGTTCAGACGCGCACACACAAAACACTGTAGTGTGCCCTACATTCTTTACCAGAGTCCTGATAGAGGTCCCATCTTCTGGCTTCAAGAATACTCACATGCTGTTGACACACAATCACAAACACAAACAGCCACAGAACAGCACTGAACTTCAAGTCAGTCCACCTCACACTTTTTCTATTTCTCTTCCCACTGTCCTTGCACAGTGACTGGTCTGTCCTTGCTTTTCTGATGCTGCCACTCAACCATTTAGTCAGCAATCCCTCATGTGCCCTTGTGTGTACAGTCAGAAACCACCACAGCCTTCAGGGAATAGGTTAGCGCTTGGATGGAGGAGAGGCAGCTGGAGTGAGATAGATGGAGACTCCATTGCAACAGAGTGGAGTGAAAAGAAATGCATAGAAATAGTAGGAGAAAGAGTGTGCTCCTGTATTCCCCCCCATGACAGCTGTCTCACTGTCACCCCAACAGGTGCTATTAGCCCCTGGCGCTCACTCTCGCTCTCTCCCTCCTTCTCTCTGTCTCTCACTCTCATCTCTCCCTCCAGCCCCCTCTCCCTCAACAATGACAGAGGCTTTTAAGCCAAAGAGCTTTGACAAGTGAGAGGGAACAACAAATGGCAGTGTCGCCTGTTCTCTTTCCATTGCACTCCCTCTCTGTCTCCATCTCTTAGTTATTATTTTTATTTATTAACAGGGCTGCAGCCATTGTCCCCAGTGACAGGCCAGAGCCACTTTAACTATTAATAAAAGCCAAGAGGCTCTTTCATTGTGTGGTGAATGGCAAAATAGGAGGAAATGGGCAGGAGAAGAGAAGAGAAGAGAAGAGAAGAGAAGAGAAGAGAAGAGAAGAGAAGAGAAGAGAAGAGAAGAGAAGAGAAGAGAAGAGAAGAGAAGAGAAGATATTTTAGTAAGCTATGAGAAATGAGCCCCCTACATTGTCACCTGTGATTAACTACCACACACACTAACACACTTCACAAATGCTACTGACACATGTAGACACACACACTAACTTGTGCATCAGTCAAAAAGTGGACCTGACAGAACCGTGACCCGACAGAAATCTCTCTTTTGCACTACTTTTTAATCGTGGCTGTTAGGGCAGTAGTTTGGTGCATTAGAAAACTGACAACTGCCACGTGAATTTCCTTGTTTTCATTTTTACATAAGAATATGAAATATGGCCTTCATTATAGAAAAATATACAACAACAGTAAGTTATCCAAAGCAAAGCAATTACAGGACTCTTTCCACTTATCTTACATTTCAACAGTTATTTGCTTCAGCTCAGCAGATGGAAATGCACCTGATTTCTTGTTCTACAATATTTCAAGACTTTTTATATAATTTACTTGACAGTTGGATGGAAACCAAGGAAGCATCTATGGATATTTATTGCCAAAAATCATATAAAAAAGGGGACAGCACAACACTTTCCATGAAAATCAGAGAAGCTACTCCCTGTTCTTTTGACGTATAGGATGTTGAGTGTGTGCACATGCATTGTATGTGTGTATGACCATTCTGTGAGGTAAACGGGTGGTGCCCACGCAGGGGTGTTGGCCACTTATTTTACAGGGTGGGGTGCTGGGAGCCGAGGGCAAGGGAGGCTACCCACCTTCCTCTTGACAAAAAAGAAAGGGTTAAGGAAATTAATAGAAGAGGGAGAGAAAGGAAAGGATGTGTGTTCAGCTGCACTGGATATAGAAAGTGGGTGCGCGTTCATGTTAACCCCTTTAAATCCATTTTTGCCATTTCTTTTCTTAGCTGGAACAATATGAATGTTTAAGATGTTTTAAAAACTTGTTTTGATTGTGTGGTTTTGACCACATGGTATGTATGGCTGTGAATCCCGCTGTGGTATTTTCATGCAAAAGCGCATTAATTCATCTAAGGCTGATGTTCCGATTCTGATCCCATACAGCTGAGAGGGATTCTGGGAAAAACAGAAGTGGGGGGGATGCTGACAATAACTCTGGAATCGTCGGCTATTATTTTGGCTCATTGGCTCAAACGGAGTCAAGCTGCTGCCCTGCAGCCGAGCCAAAACAACCCCGTCCACCTGCCGAGAGAGGGAGAGAGAGAGACAGAGAGAGAAACAGTGTGTGTACGTGTGCATGTACAGTATGTGTGTTTGTGTGTGTTACAGCGTGCCCCCATCCGGCGTTTGGATCCACAGTGAGCTTACGGTTCAGAAGCTCAGAGAGAGAGAGGGAGAGAAATAGAGAGAGAGAGAGAGAGAGAGAGAGAGAGATGGGAGGAGACTCAGCTTCAGTCCAGCTTGCGCTGACTGACCTCACAAACAATACCATCTCTCTCTCACTCACTTTCTATTTTTCACTCAGACGTTTTGCCCTGAGTCACCACAAGTGGCCAGCTCTATTTTTCCTATTATCTCATATTTGTGAAGACTGGAGACCTTTAAAGGAAAAAAGAGGGAGGGACATTGAAGAGGAGGTAGAGGAGGAGAAAGAGGAGGTGGAGAAGGCTATGTGGAAAGTGCGAGAGAGAGAGAGAGAGAGCCCTCGGGTGTACAACAAAGGGGCCTCTGTGCCAGCGCCAGTCCCAGCCGGGGCTCAGAGGAGGGTGGAGGATGAAGGAGGAGAGCAAAGATGAGGAGGAGGAGGTGGAGAGCCCACAGGAAAGGGCCCTGGCTTGGGACCCGTGATTGGCCCTTATATCCCGAAAAACAGGCTCCACATTGACTTGGACCTTGGCAGTCATGGGGAGGCACCAGCTATTCCCTCCCCTCCTTCCTTCTCCATTCTCCTCTTCCACCCTCCCTCCCTGCTAAACTGAGCAGGGGTCAGCATTGAATAAGCAATTATACAAGCACTGGTGGAGTTTGTCTAAGACTGCCACCCTGAACACTGAAGTATTGAGATGGAAGGAAGGAGAAACAGAGAGAGAGGGGGGAGCAGAGATGTGTGGTGGCTTGTGTGGCAAAAACACATTCACTGACAGAGACAGAAAGATGTTTACATATGATCTAAAGATTAGTTTATAACTAGATTAAGTCAACGTAACCAGGTTATCTTAAATGAATTAAAGTTTGAGTCAGAGAAGTATAACAGAACTGGGTTACTAGGTTACATTTTCTGATTCATAACAGATCAATCCTTCAAAACACGAACTATCAAACAAATTAAGTAAAATCTGGTTACATTGAATCACTTAAGTGTCCTAATCAAACATTTAACTCCTCTTCTGGGATGTACACTGTAAGGAAAAGAAAAAGTGGTGCCAGTATGAAGTAGCTTAAGCCTTTAAGCAAAATGTTACTTTATTTGACCGGGGCTTCTACATTATGGAAATGTTCAAAGAAACTTCAGAAAAGCAGAATTTGGAATAAAACTCCTCACTTATTTACACCCTCTAGATACTTCAGCTTTTGCTTTTCAGTCTGGCTATTCCCCTCGCACTGACGGAGCCAAGACACTGCATTATGAAATGATGATGTTGATATTTTGATGATCAATTCATGTCTGGTTGAGCTGGGCCATGTGTCTGGACACATTTTCATCGATTCCTTCTAAAGACGGTCCAATCGTTCCAAAGCAACAGAGGGCTGTGCCAAGATTACGGGCAG
>OMLM01007759.1:25933-42489 GCA_900302695.1 Helostoma temminkii | reverse complement strand
AAGGGAGGTAGTACAGACAAACAGAAGCTCTCACACAGACAGACACACACACACACACACACACACACACACACACACACACACACACACACACACACACACACACACACACACACACACACACACACACACACACACACACACACACACTACATTGTCTAAGAAACACCACTTTCAACAAACTGCAATATTCCCAGGCCAAATGTTGGCCTTATGTTAATGAAAGTTATGCACCGGAAGCGAGAGGGTTGTATGTGTGTCCGTATTCTGTATGAGCCCCCATTTTATTCTGACTGGCTGTGTTAGTCCAATCTCACGCCTTTTCTCTGTTTTTGTGAAAACTGCTGATGCTCAGTGTCTTCCTGCATCACTGCCTGCCACTGGCTCGCTTGGGCTGAACATCTCCTTGGTGCAGCATTTCCTTGGCTCATTCAGAGGATCACTGAGGATTGGCAGTGGTTTCTCTGAGGCCAGTAAAGACCCTTAGGGTGCCTGTTCAAAGCTTTAGAGAAAAATGCTGCTCATAGGGCCACTGTTCCCCAGTCCAGGCACCTTTCCAGGGGATTCGTAAAGTGAGAATTAGCCTGTCAGAGCCAGAATGAGGAGACCATCTCTGGGCAATTGAGTCTCAGGAGATCTAGTCCAGTAGTAACCATAAGCAAATGGTGCCAATGGTAATTTAAGTGCATGCAGTGATAGTCATAATCCATAGAAATAGGACAGAAATAACACACACAAACACAGACACACTGAGGAATTCAGGTTCACAGGCACACTAATAACACTAATCATACACTTTCCTCATTATATCCCCTGAGTAAGAGACTTCGGTATTAATGGTGAACTGAGGGCACTACAAGACATAATACGGAAACCAAGGCTCCTCTCCTCTCCTCTCCTCTCCTCTCCTCTTCTGTCCTCTTCTCTCCTCTTCTCAATATAAAACAGCCACATTATTGAAAACAACAAATATTTTTGGCAAAGCAATTCCCTCTGCAGGCTGTGAGGCTTATTGCCTTGGAAGGCCTCTCTTAGTGACGCAGGAGGTTAAAAAAAGGATTGATGTAACATCCGGAGCAGAGCCTCATTTCCTCCTTTTTCTTCAGAGCTCCTGTGCTGAAATAGAGCCAGAGAGTGTTATTGGTGTGATTATTCAGTTGCATTAGCAGCAGCAAAGTAAGCTCACTGTTGTGACTATCTATGCTCTAACTGAGTACCAGACACCCCTATGGGGCAACTGATACCAGCTGCTGTATATGAGATTCACACTGGCCTCTGGCAACTGGCCTCATAACTGCATGCAAGGGGAGGGACACAAAGTCCAGACCAGAGTTGAGCTTGAAATGCTGCTTATCATGCAGTTGTGTCCCCAGCCTTGGGGTGGAGGGGTTGGTTCAGGGTCAAGGTTTCCATGGTGATTGGATATAGGTTATTTGTTTGGAGGCAGTGTTTCTCCTCTCTGTGTCACACCTCTGAGGGATACACATCAGCTGCAGAGTATCATGGGCTCCATGAATATTGCTTTGCAGAGTCCTGCACCAAGTATGAGTAAAATTAAATACATATGGGTGGAAAGCTTGGGCCACTTTGCCAGGGGAAGAGCTGGAGGGGGTTAAAGGAGGCCAGCTGCCCCCTCTTTTGTAGGTTATGTCTCCCTACCGCCCTCCTACAAGCCCCACCCCTAGTTCTTGTGTTCCATTATTGTAGCCACAATTATAGGACCATAAGCTTTCGTCATATCATTCGGCTCTGGGAAACTGTATTAAAATTTCTAGAACAAGAAGATGACTGAGTTTTTCTCAGTTTGAACACAACAGCACATCCAAATCACTTAAGTGATTTCAGATAACGTAGTATGCAGACGAATTCCTGTCTAGCCAATTACTTGATAGGCAAGGTAAAATAAGTAAGCAAGTAAGCAAAATAGTCGCATCTGGTGATGCATTTTCCAGAATATTTTTAAATATTTTTCTGCATGAAGAAATAGTAAAAAATGTGCAAATCTGCTGAAAGTGCTCTACATCTGGACAGGACTAGCAAGCACACAAAAAACAACAATGGACTTTATGTTTCTTACACGTTTTTGAGGTCAACTTTAATATTACAGTATGTCAAAATAAAAAATAACATCATGGTCACACAGATGAGGTTAAAAAAAAAAAAGATTTAAAAAAAGTATACCAAAATTTGGCATGGTAAACAGTTTTTACTGTGAAATATTTCGAGATAAAAAGTAGTAAAAAATGGCTATATACACTCTAGACCCCAGAGGGTTAAACATATGAATGGGTCAGTATACACCTTGCTTTTGTACACACTAAAAAAAAAATTCTCATAGAGATAATTATTTTTCCAAGTTGAACCCTGGTGTTCTAAACCTGAGCTTAATAGCCTCACGTCACAGAGAGGAGTCAAGAGAAAGCTCAGTTTATCAATTTAAATGTCAAATTCAGTACTAAATGTGCCACCATCACAATGCTTCAAAGTATTTTGTTGTCTTATATAGTAAATGACTCAGGATTATGTTACACCACCTGGTGGTTTTAATGTTTTATTATGAAATATTTTATGTTGAAGTTTAGATATTTATTAGCATTTAGGTATAAAGTAATAAATGTCCATCTATTATCTCAACCACATTTTCTATTAAAGATTACTGAAGTGCTCAAGCTCATCCTCGCTGTCATTAAGGCAAGAGGCAGGGTACACCCTGCCTATCTCAGGGCTGACATATACAGACAAACAACCATTCAAACTCACATTCACACCTACAGGTATGGCCAATTTAGAGTCACCAATTAACATAACTGCATGTCTTTAGACTGTGGGAGGTGGCTGTCTCGGGCATTTAAGACAACATAAACTAATAAAACTGTACATGAATTTCTCTCAACTGAGTGTCTGAGTTAAAAAACATGGTAATACTTTCATTTATACTGTTTCTCCTGACCACCAGTTTTAAGTCTTTGATACCTATAAATGTTGAATCATGTCACACACTGACATAATTTATGGTGAAAATGTCATCATACTTGTAGCCCTTCATAGAGGAAGTAATTTAATTGAGCTGCTATCACCTCTTAATGCTTTAACACCAAAGAAATATATTAACACTACCATCAATGATGTTGCAAAGACACACACTTCAAAATATGCAAAATAATTCATCAACTTAATTATGATCTCATTAGCAGACCTTGTGTTGACTAGGTGTAAATGTGTGACATATTTTGGTGATTTTGTCTTAACATGTGTCAGATTAACTGCTTAATGCTTGTTGGATCATTTTTAGCTGGCAAAACAACATAGATTACAATCCCTGACATTGGGAACTATGTGCATCCAGGTACAGATGGCTCATGAGCAAATTCTACCAGGTTAAATAGTCCTGTCAAGAGGGAACAGGTTTAGAAGGAGATGACTACAGTACACGCATGAGTAGCCAGTGGAAGCCTTTAGGTCCTAGCACTGTAGGCTCTCAACAGCCTGGTTATAGATCTCACCAAGGCAGAGGCTTGTGGCAGCTAGTATTTAGCCTGAGCGCTAATGGCCTTGTGTACTGAGCCTTGGGAAATTAACTGCGCATTGAAGCATGCAGAAGAAGCTTGCTGAACCTCGGTCGGAAGAAGAGCAGTCACATGTAGGTCGGAGGAATCAATGTCCTTTAGGGACCCAGGGGCCAAGCTTCAGAGGACTGACCTCTTTCTAACCTCAGCCAGGGGCTGTAGTGTAATTGCAATGATGCAGTGGCGGACATAGAGAGAGAACAGCAGGTGGTTGAAGTTAAATAAGAGCACACAGGGAGGTACACTTGGCTGCAGAAAGCCATGGCTGAGATTTTCTATTCTTTTATTTCAAAAACAGATGCAAAAACCTGTCACTTTTCAAAGGCGTGTTTCCAGGACTTGTAAAATGATCAGTCTACACAAAACCGAGCTTCTATTTTTTGAATCTGAATACAGGTCAGCAGTGCCAGCAAGAAATCAAACACACATTTTTAAAGTCTTGCTGGAATAATCATAAAAATGATGAAGATTGTATTTTACAAATGAAACTGTTTAAGTACATCACTTCAGTGACAGCAGTGACTAAACAGAAAACAAAAGACAGTTCTAGGAGTGGGTTTTTGAACTTCTCCTTTCCCCATGGGACATGACTGTGAACAACAAAATCAGTCTAATTTTGCTGATCATGATTTGTTTTCCTTTTTCAGTCAGTGATATGACTTTCAGTCAAATTTTGCCTAATGGGACAAATCTCTTAGAAAACAATTCTCCTAGAAACAGTGTCAACTAACCCCTCTGATCAGCTTTAGGCCATTCAGGACCTTAGTGCGAAAAGAATGTGGCTTCCATACATCTGACCCCAGCTATGCCGTAGTTGGCTCATGCTTAGTGTAAGGAGTGTTTACCTTCTTGACAATATCAGTTTGTCTTTGCACTATATTGCAGCTGACATGCTGTCCTCAGCAAACAGCTGACAAATGTGCTGAATAAATGGCTGAGTTTTCCCAGTAGCGTTGGTGAGCGAGCTGTCCCCAAGCGAGTGACCTGGATCTGGTCAGGCTCGGTCACCCGAGGAAACCCTTAGAGACTGCCTCCACTCACCCAGAAAGCACTAGGGATGTGACTGGGGCACGGGCACATCAGTAGAACTGCAGCTTCGATAGGCCAGTGGGGTTAGAGATCGCAACCATAGACAGGAGGTCAGGGAGTGTTTACAGTTTGGGGAAGGCGTTGATGGAAATGAAGAATGATGGTGGCAGAGGGGAGCGATGCTCTGGTCTAGCTGATGTATGGAGACAGTGTACTCGACGCAAAGTGCACAGTAGAGAGGACAGGACCAATCCCATGAAATTAAAAACAGCCTGTGTTTTCACATGAAAATCCACTTATGGCAGATAGTGGAAAAGCTCATGGCCCATGAATAAAAACAATTAAATCAGAGGAGACGCCACATAGGAAAGAATGTATATATGTTATTTTAATAATGTCAAAAATCTTCAGCAATGACCCCATGAATTCAATTAATACTCATACTGTAAACTACAAGGAGACATCCTTTAGATGTTTGGTTGAGAGAAATATATCCCAGTAAGTTCCCTGGTTACCAAAAAAAGAGTCCCAGTTAGATGACTACCAACTTTAAATTTGTAGGAAAAAAGCTTCATTCATAATATTTAATAAACATTTAATGATAATAAACACTTTCACTTGTTCTCATTAGAACAAACCATATTAACAAAAACATGAATACTTATATATAACATATTCTTCCATGCTGTACGTAGCATGCAACCTGACCAAGAAAAAAATCCTAATTAATCAATCCCAATGGGAAATAGTTTACCCAGAAACACCACACCAGCAAATACATTTTCAACAAAAGGACAGAACAGATTCAACTGTATGTCTAGTATTACTGTGTTTGGGTAGAGCAGCAGATGGGTGTATTTCAACCATTACTGCTGACGGGAAGCTTGTTTGAGGAGGACATTGTGGTAAAGGTCAGTCGTGTCTGTAGAAAATGGAGCATGCTCAGTGCCACACATGTCCTCACTGGACTCCCTCTAAAATCAACCAAAACATTTTGGTTCTAGATTGACTGCTGCATCCACGTTTCAATAAAATTGCCTGTCCACACCTGTTGCTGTTCTGTTCAGACCTAACACAGTTAGTTCCTGAAGAAGATAAAACTCCCAGGAAGTATGTCTCATTCATTTTCCTGGAACATCATCTTCAGTGACTGAATTAACTTTACGTCACGTGACACTGTGGCATGAATGAATTTCCCTTCATACTCAGTTTTGTCTTTTACTATCATTTCTCATGAAACAAGCACCACATATGTTTCAGATCTCAACGGGAGCTATTTAACAGTGATACAAAACTAGACAGGCTCATTTGCTATGAGCATTGTTTTTGGCAGTGTGATTAATAAGCCTCAGTTATGGAGCTGGCACTGCTAACAAGTAGAAACAAACAAACAAAAAAAAGAATGAGCTCATATTAATAACTGCATGGTGAATATTGCTTCAGACACAGATGTGCTTTTATTTTGCAACACACAATTTGAACAAGTCATGGCAATTCCAGCTCCATTTTCCTCTACTGAGGACTGGCATCAAATACGTAACAATAGGAGCCAAATGTCAAGAAAACAGGTCAGAAAATCATTAGTCAGATATTTGGGCATATTGTAGAAATCCGGTTAAGATAAGTTCTGAACATAACATAAGTTCTGAATTTCTACTTTTATTTTATGTTACAAACGCTTAATACTCAACATGTATGTTAAACAATACATAAAAATTCTGTATGTTTTTCTGTGCGATAAATATTGAAACAATAACTAGATCTAAATGACTACCCTTGGTTTGGGTATTGGATTGTATCTGTAAAAACGGCTTTTGTCGTTAGAAAATAACATATATTATCTTGGTTGGCCAAGAAAACCAATGACAGGTGAATCATTGTGAGAGCAGACATACAAAGAACATATCACAAGATGTAAAACCCTTTATTAGCAGTAGAATCGGAAAGCCAGGTTGGAATTTGTAGGAAAGTAAAGAGGTGCTTCAAACAGGCTCTTGACTGCAAGAAGCAGGATCAAATGTTTGGACACACATACTGTTAATATTAACATGTTTTTAGCTGTTTTTTAAAGGAATATTACATAAACATTTAGAGACCTATGATCAGCAAACATTTTTATTGCCGTCCAATAGCATATTATGTTTGCTAATAAAATTTATTGATGTAAAAGGATATATGGTCCATTTAAATGACAAAATGTGTTATCACATAGCTCTGTTGGTATGTGGTAACTGACACTTTAACATCATATCCTGAGATTCAGAGTAAACAGTCTGGCAGATTTCAACATGACTCAATCCCTGTGTTCATTTCAGTAACATTGTCAACCACTGGCCTCACATTCATTGAAAATACTTAGCCGGCGACAGGAAATCAAACTTCTCTGCTCAGCCAAGCGCATCATGTGGTTGTGTTTGCCTGTGGAGGAGAGAAAAGCAACCCTCTTGTTGTGATGACAGGGGTGACATTGCACTGTGTCTGCCATTTCCATTGCTGACTCTCTTGTCTGCGTTTGATTGACTGACATAAAAACTGATTTATTTTTTGTGTGTTATAAAGAACAACAATTACCTGTGGCCTCTCATGCATTCATTTGCCCATGAGTGCATCGGAACAAACACTGCTCGCTAAGAGCAAGAGTTTGTGGACTTTTTCTCTTCTACTTGCCTGTTGGATAATGAAGCTGCTGCTGCTGTGTTCTGACATGAACTGTCCCTTCACATCAGGCCTCTGTGATGGAGACTGTCAGAGTGGCACAACTGCATTTGTCTCTGACTCATAAATCCCTATTGCACACACGCACCCAGAGGTCGTTTCTCTCTTACGCACACACACACACACATGCACACGTTGCCCCACCCAACTGTCAATCCAAACCTCTCAACTCCACAGGGAGACAGCAGGTACTTGACACCTCGGACAGACCTAAAAATGGACACACACACAGAAGAACTATACAAACACAGACTGAAGGCCAGGCGTGGTGGTATGTTTTTGCCTTTCTCAAATAATTATATTATCATGAAGTGATGTACTTATCATACGCCAGCATCACAGATACGTCTGCACACACACATTCAGTCACACATGTCTGTTTTTGATATGACATGTGGCTCATTTATGAACACTGCTTGATTGAAGCTGTATCTTCTTTTCAGCTAATGGCTGATAAAAGAAGCTTTTATCTTCTGGCGGCTCAACTTTCTCAGTAGCACTGTGTTAGAGGAGGAGCAGTAATGCTATAGAGGAGGAGGGTAGAAAGAAGATTCGGTTCAGAGAGGAGAAAACTAATATTATACTTGTCTGAGCTACAGTCTACAGCATAGGAAATGTAGCAAAACCTAAGGTCTAAGGCTGCCAAAGCTTTGTGCTCTTGCTATTCACATACAGTACTCAACTCTGATAAGTCTGAGGTATTTATGGATGTGGCAGCAATACTAGCACATGACAAAGTAGAGAGATCTGTCTCCATGTCCCAATGGTTAAGATATATTGTAGATAATTGGAAAGGAGAGTGCATTTAGTTGTCAGTGTGCATCAGAGGTCATAAAAGCGCAGTCAGTGGTGACAGGAAGTGCACTTTTTATGCTATATTCTCTCTTATATATAGTCAGTTATGTAATGAATTTACATTTGTTGCGGTTAGGGTTGATAGAAATTGGCTGTTAAACACTCACTTTAGTTTGTCTGAAGCTTCATTGTATAAAATAAAAAGGCTCAAAGGCTCAGGCTCACTGACAATTACTATGATTTTTCTTTCAGTGAATAGAACCAAAGTGGTTTAAGGGACAATACATTCAAATTACTATAAAAACTGTATATAGATTTGTCAGGCGTTTGTCTTTTACCTGCTGACGTTTGGAGATTATCTTGTGCTGAGACCACAATAAGAAACTGTGGGTGAACTGAATTGAAAATATGGTACTGACAACATTTATAATGCATTTACAAAACCCTCTAGTGACTCATTTTATCCCAGAAACTTGTTTAAGGTAGGCACACACTGAAACAAGACTGTACAGCTTTGTGGTTTGGTTGTGACGACTAGTTATTGGACTGGATCTGTATGAGGCGATCAGTACAGGAGAGGCGCACCACTAGCTGGTTCAGGGGCCTCATCTGAGTGATCTTGGAGGTTTATTTTAGAGGGAGTCAGGGACAATTTGGCAATTTGCTGTTAATTGTTGGTCCTCTTACACGATCAGACTGGACAATGTTAAAAAAAAGGTTTTTCAAATGGAGTAATTTTAAGCTCTATTGCAAAAAAAACATGTAAAAACCAAATTTTAAAAGCTGTCCAGTATGCTAAAAAGTGCTCTGTGTGACTGGGGCCTACCTCTGAAATTCTTAAAGTGCACACTGGTGGTTGTCATCGTTATTTGGTTTGGCACAAGACCATGCTTATGTTCTTTTGGAATGTGGCAGGCTCATCTACTGGCAGAACCTCCACTTGTTACTGACCAAAAAATCAAACTCTTAGTTTGTTCTGCCTTAAAACCCAACGTAGAGCTTTATAGATTGAATTGCACAGCTGAAGATAAACAATAAACAAAATGTGAATCAATTAATCCTAAGTATTGATGTCACAGGTAAGCACACTTCAGACTTCACCTGCTCCTCTGATTACGATTCCCCATTAAATATCAGGGTATCAGATGGAGCTGAGTTCAGGGTTCAAAACTAAAATTGTAAAACATTGTAAGTTGCAGCAGATTCTTCCTGTTCCTAATATCTCACCCCTCCCTTATGTTGACAGCTATGAATAAAATATTCCCTTTTTACTCAGATTTTGTCAGCTGTTTGATGTACTGCCTTGCTTCTCATTGGAAGACAAAACAGTGAGCGAGTACCGGCTTTGAGTTTTTGATAGCTCATGTACAGCCCTGATGGATCATTCCTTGTGGTGGCAAAATCTTTAATCAGTGCTCCTCTGATATGTTGCAAAGGGGGCGGATTTGGAAACGAGGGAGGGGTGTGGGGAGGAGACATGAACCTGAAATAGTTAGCGAACAAACAAACAAAAGCAAGCTTGTTTATGTCCTCGATGCAGACCTGCCTCAGGTTCCCAGGACTGTTGTGCATGGGTGTCAACAAGATGGCTGCTATTTGAAGAGTGGGAAAATGTGATGGGTGCATTGTCTCGAATGAGCACACACACACACACACACACACACACACAGTGCACTTCCCTCACTGACAGCTTGAGAGGTGTCAGAAACAGGGATGCTGAGAGGGGGCAGAGGAAACAGGTTTCTGTCCAATCCTTCTCTTGCCTCTATGTGACTGACATATAACATTTAATGACAGTCAGTTCATCCCCTCTCATTGTGAGTAACATGTCACTGAGCTATGTTTGAAGTTTATTAGGAATAGCCAGGGAGTGATGTCAGAGCTTTAAAAAATATATCACAAGCAAGTGACAGAGGCTGTATTTTTGGAAAGAGATGGTGTCTGTCCATTTAGAGTTGTGGACTCTAAAATTTACTCCAACATAGAGGGTGATGCAACCCTGGGTCTATGATCTGATATCGCCACTTGAATCAGGCCCCAGAGACCCAGCAGAGGCTATGATCATGCTGGACCCCCTGTATGCTCCACTTCACAGCTTTGATCTCCCACACTAATTGTCTTCTGTAGTTGACTGATGTGTTTGTACATGCGATATTGACACTTAATTTGATAAGTGAGCACAGCTGTTTGAAACAGGCCCATTTGCTGCATGACGTCACCTAATGATCATAATGCTGTGATTCACCGTTTATTTTACTGATCTGCAGTAACCATTTCCTTCGCTGACAAAAATCGAATTATTTGACCCCTAATTTCCAGGCTGACCACAAACTGATAGGTCAAATGCTTCATTATAGTGCAGCCACCCAAATGCTAGGAAAGCACTTAGCCGAAAAACCAACAGTGTAAACTGAAAGAAGTAGAGCTTTCATCCTGCTCTTTGAAGAGGTGGCCTTTTTGAGAAAGAATGACTTCATCAGACGGAAAGTGAAACACGATATTGATTAAGAGGGAAACTAGGAGATGATGGATATGCTGACAGAGGCAGACATAATGAGCTGCATGGTTCAACATCATTCAAAGGCCACTTTTTCTCTATCAGCACATACTGTATCAATTTAACCAGAGCAATGAGATGTTTGCCAAGACTACTGCATGCTGTGAACCAGTGATGCTGAACTTTATGGCATTTGTATTTTAGAAAAATAGATGAGACCTTTCTAACACAAATCTGCATAATTTTTGAATTGTAAGACAGAAAATGCTGTGGCTGCGCCATATCTCTATTCTAGATGAAAAAAAAAGTTCACAACATCTATCTTATTTCGCATGAGCACATATCAGGCCTCCAGGCAGATCAATTTTCTGCCCGAGCTCATCAGGTTTAAAGAGGTGAGACTCTGCTCTCAGTCCATTAAGCTCATTAGGAAATGAGTGAGAAATTCTTTGTGAGATGGGAGTAATCTGAGAGAGTATGTGGCATATCTCAGCTTCAAAACCCCACTCTCCCTCTCCTCTCTCTGTCTTGATCCTGTCATCCACGGCCATCTATGACATTGAAATCCTTTAGATTACTGCAAACATGTACAGTACAGCATCCTTTTCATCACACCTGATGTCTTTTTCTGTCTGATGTTTTTGTCTGGCTTCAGCTACACAACTGCACAAAAGGAACAAATTAGTATACTCTTCATTTTTATTCATTTAATAGCTGTGTGTCTTGTCATTAATTATAAGTTTAAAAGCCTATTCACTTCAGAGATCCCCCTGCTATTGCTTTTAATAGAGTGGGTATAAAATATAATATAAAACCTGACAAAAGGTCTTAAATAGTAGTTAATTAGCCTCACATGCAAACATTTCTATAAAGGTGGATCATACTACAGCTAAAAGAAAAAGTTCAGTTTCCTGGTTTCTGTATACATTGGTCATGAAATGTGATCTGATCTTCACTAAAGTCACAAATATCAATAAACATGATATTTCTGAGCTGATAAAACACAAACAGTCATGATCTTTCATGTCTCTATTGAACGTACCCTTACATTTACAGAGTGATGGTGGAAAAAGTAAGTGAAACAGTGTTTTAACAACTGGATGAACCAACTTTGACAGCAAATACCTCAACCAAACTGTAGCTGCGGATTAGACCTGCACAAGATTCAGTTTGGACCATTCATCCTCACAGAACTGCTTCAGCTCAGTCTTATTCTCAGGATGTCTGGTGTGAACCGCTCTCTTGAGGTCATTCCACAGCATCTAGTGGGTTGAGTTCAGACTGACCCACTCCAGAAGGCAGACTTTGTGTCTCCAGAGCTATTTTGTAGTAGATTTACTTCAGTGTTAAAAGATCATTGTATCACCTAACTTCTACTGATCTTCAGCTTGCAGACATCCACACTGACATTATCCTGTTGGATGCCTTGAAAAACATGGGAACTAATTTTGACCTTCACAAAGGTAAACAGTCCCCTCCTTCCAAAATACTTCATTTCTGGGATGGTGTTATCATGTTGGTCTGAGTTCACACATAGTGCTGTGTATTGTCTCCCAATAAAAGACCTTGGCACTCCACAGGGCTACTGTTTTGTTTTTTTGTTTTGTTTTTGTGGACTGACTATTCTCTGGAGACAGTTACTGTCTGCAGCATTGAGACAGGCTTCTGTTATCTGTGCCAAAATCATTAAAGCCACTGATGATCCAATACAAATATTATACTATAAGTGCTGCATGTCTCTCACATTGTTGTTGATTGCTACTAACTAGCAGGCAGATGAGCACACTTGTATTCACCTCTGAAGCACTGTTGTTTCTTCATATACTTATTATTATATTATACTAATATAGTGTTGAAATTACTTTTCTATCCCCCTGCATCACCAGGCACTGTTACATTATCATGCTTATTAAATAGATGCTGAGACCATAATATTAAGAAAAACACAATAGTAAAACTAAACAACTGTATCCTGCATGAACATGTAAAAAAAAAGAAAGAGTAAGGTAAAATAGAGATACCACAGCAGAGAAGACAGAGAACATATTGAAACAGTGGTAACACAGGAGCATGTCAGTTACAGCTGGTAGGAGCAAACATCCCTGTCAGGGTCATATACATTACAATTTATAGACAAAAGACATATTTACCAACACTGAACTCATGTTTCAGTCACAGCCATAATTGAATATAATACATAATAAGTGAACTACAGAGAGATGCTCTGGGTCCAATTCATATGCTAAATAGGGAAATGTTGGGAAAGAAAGGGTAATTAGAGAAGGAATGGAGGAAGGAGCAGGGGAGGTGTAGTGAAAATTAGAAAAGTGGAGGCACTGAAGCAGAGAGATTGAGTGTCTTTTGAATGTGCCAATTGCACACACACACACACACACACACACACACACACACACACACACACACACACACACACTGTTACTGACATAATGTATTCTGTTACCCCTTACCTTAAACATAACCATCACAACAAAATACCCCAAACCCTAATCTTAATTAATCTGAAAATTGAAAGCAATTCTTGATCTGGAAACAATCTTTTGTATTTGAGAGAACTGGTCACATATCCTCACATTAATGGTAGCAAACTATTTAATCCACACAGCCACAGAAATGCATGTACAAACACAATGTTCCATGTTGACCCTAAACTCAACACAGACAATAACATCTTGATGGTTATCTGACGATTGTATGTGCATGTGTGTGTGTTTCAATGTTTGCGTATAAACATGTGTCCACACTTTAACGTATGTGGAACTAGTCTCAACTTGCAACTTATGTAATTCAAAGTCTCTTAAGTCATACTTACTCTTTCTCCACACTCAAAAACATACACAAATACACCCACACACACACAAACATTGAAACACACGTACACACACAGACGCACAATGAGAATTAATAATAAAACACATAGTCATATCATAACAGAGGAAAAAAAACAGTGATGAAACAGAAATTCAACGCTTCATTGAAGCAATCATCCCATTGTAAACATACTCAGTTATAAGTAACAGTACTTGTAATACTTTTAAACAGTAAACAAGTAGCAGAAGGCTGCCAAAATAAGAGTGCTCATGAAGAAAAGATTATTTGGGGAATTTTCAATCCAGATGAAACAACGTTTTTATGTGCTCAGGTCTTCTTTAAAATCTCAGTCTGATAGAAACAAAGCCTAAAGAACTGTACTTAAGTAAAGGTACTTAATTACTGTCCATATTCACGCTTATGCAACCTAAATGCTTTAACAACGCAAACCTTTATTTGGTTTGAGATGTCACTCCTTTCATAAAGCTAAAATAAATACACTCATCAAAATCAGTCAAACTGGGAACAAAAAACAACAAGAGAGGTTTGAACTTTTGTCCGCGTCCAAAAACAAAAAAGTGAATTGCTGCCCTATTTTCCTCGGAACATTATGAGCCATTACCATTTGGCCGCTGGTCATTACCTCACGGAGCCGACCCAGTAAAGATGAGAGATTTCACTCAAAACTGAATACAGAGCTTGCATTTATATTCACCCTTGTTTTATTTCAGATTTTTACATGAATTAATATTTTCATAATGCTTAACGGAAGGTTTATGACGCTAACTTCTTTGTAAATGTGACAATCACTATCCAGAAAGACTATGATTCATCATATGTTAATTTTAGACTCTGGACTTTGCCTTAAAGAGAAGAGCAGAATTTTTCTTTTTTCTTTTCTTTCTTACTGATCATCGCAGCAGGAAATGACTATAATTGGAGGACACAGTGCATTGTGTGTGTGGCCCTGGAACTACATGAAGAATGTTTGTCCTTAAAAAAACTTAAATATTTTAGAATAATTAAATCAATCTTGTGTCATTAAGCTGTACAGCCACTCGCAGTCAAACAGATACAAACCAAACACATCTTTAAATCACCCAAAAAGTACAGAAGAACCTACTCTGACAAAAAAAAAATTGCTAAAAGCATTTATGATTATTAGTGAATTAGTTTGAATGTCAGCTCCTATCTACTTGTGCATGTGCACATATATAATACAGACCAAAAGGACTTCTCAGAGAGTACCTAAAAGCTACAGAGCAGCGACACAGGGAAATGTAAAAATAAAACTACAATTACCAGATGGTTTTATGACTCCTCCATCTAGTCACGTTGTAGTTTACATATATATCAGTCCAGATTCATATTCTAATCAGTATATCGTTCAGTCCAAGTATGTACTTTTTGAAGATATTCCATCAAGGTGTTCCTCTGATATCACACAATTCAAAGAAAGGGTGTGACATGAGGTCACAGTGACCTCGGGTCCAAGTGGACATTTGTGCAAAATTTGAAGCAGTTCCAAATTTCTTCAAATTTATGCCTCTGTGCTGGTTTATTATTATGGAGACACTCACAGTTCCTGCAGCTGGGTTGAGAACTGGGGCATTTTTTATCTTACGAAAGTAATCCCACAGAATCTGCTAATGCCAAAAGTTTAAATCAAATAAAAAGTTAAAACTATCAAACAAGATGCTCTATTTATTTCAACATACAGATCCAGCAAAAAAAGGTGACAATAATCGGGATCAAGGTTTGATTAAATATAAAGGATAACTAAAGATGAGTATGTGTGTGTTAAACTGATAGCAAGCTTGGTTTGAATAAATATGTTAGTGTTACTTGGGTTCTGCTCGGGTTAGAGTTTTTGTTTTCCCAGTGAATGTCTGAATGAGGAGTGTTCACATCTATCCACTACTGAGTGTACATTGTACAGAAAGGCACAGATTGAAAAGAAAGAATGAGAGAATGAGTAAGTGATTGCAGCCACACAGCCCCCAACAACCCATCCATCATCTAAACCACTTATCCTGTTAAGGGTCGTGAGGGTGCTGGAGCTAATCCTAGCTGTCACTGGGTGAAAGGCGGGGTGCACCCTGGACTGATTTACCTGACATCCAGAGACAGCCATTCACACTAACATTGACATCTACAAGCCATTTGGTCACCAATTAACTTAACTGCATGTCTTTGGATTGTGCAAGGAAGACACCCGCACAAGCACAAACATGTAAACTCCAGAAAAAAGTCCCTGCTAACCATTGTTAATTTAGGGGGTAGTCTTTTGACATGGTGAAAGCATTAACAACTCAAAATGCTTCACATGCCTCACATGCTGTGCTCTGTGTTGCCTAAAAAAATCATAAAATGATGTAAGTGAAAAATGCAGGCTGGACATCGCCACTAGGGGCACTGTAATGCGAAAGCACTTTAGAAAGCTTTCCGATTGGGTTAAGTTTTGCTCAAAACAACCATGGCTAACCAGTTTGATGAAGTTTTAACTGAACATGTCTGTTTGCATATAACGATGAATTGACAGTGTACTACTTTTTCATGGATTGCAAGTGAAATAGTTGAATAGCTTTTATCCTGGTAGCAAGTAACAGTACACATTCCTCCATTGATGTTATGTTGAAATACTCTGACCACTCAGTAGCCTATATTGGCACCATGTGGACTATGCTTGGGCACCTAGTCCACCTTTAGGTACCTAAAAGCAAACATTCAGTATGTTCACCGGGAACATGCATGTTTTCCGATCAGCCACCTCTATGGTGGTTAAGGTTTGGGCAAGTAAACGTCACGGTTAAGGTTGAGGGTAAAGGAATACATTACGTCAATGAGGATTCGCCCGAGTAATGTGTGTGTATGCCTGAACTGCATCCCAAAAACAGCAAACATACTGTATCTGTGCTAATGACTTGTTTTGTTAAGAACAAAACTGACACATATTTGGCTGGGTAATATGCATGTGCCTACTGTGTGTGTGTGTGTGTGTGTGTGTGTGTGTGTGTGTGTGTGTGTGTGTGTGTTTATATTATATTTAATTTTAAGAGCTGTGCTTTTCACATTAAGTGTGATTATTATTATTATTTTTATTTTGGTGTGCAGTGGTCTGATTC
>OMLM01007758.1:313634-361424 GCA_900302695.1 Helostoma temminkii | reverse complement strand
CACACAGACAGACAGACAGACAGACAGACAGACAGACAGACAGACAGACAGACAAACAGACAGACAAACAGACAGACAAGTAAAAAAAATAAATAAAAAAGACAAATTCCACACACATTTGTAAACTAGGGATTACTGTCCCTTGGTTAATTCACATGATTTGCAACGATAAAACCCCCCAAATTCCAAGATCACATAGCAAACATTACAACCATTTGCAAAACACATTTCCACGTGATGATAGATAATAGAAAACAACTGGGAAAAGACAGAAAACATTCACAAAAACTGCAGCAGTGTGTGGGTGTGTTTTTTTTTTATTAATCAGATATTTTGGATGTTAATAACCAGCTAATACTAATATACAATAAGACTAAACAGAAGTTCAGGTGTTGTTTTCATCCGCCAACAGCTCAGAGGGAGATTTATAGCAAGGTAGTGAAACTTTGACAGGAATCATAAAGTCTGGTACCTAATCTGTTGATTCTAACAGTCCCCTGTGTTTGGCTGACGGGTCAAACAGTTTATAATATACAACAGGGAACATCCTTACCAACGGATTTAATCCCACGTTACTGGAGGAAGTGCTTACAAAGGCCTCTAGGTAAGAGTCAGTAATGTGAAAGAGAATATGAATACCAAATGTTTAAAAGAGGATAAGAAATTAGGAAAAAATAGCTGATGTGTATACAAAAGTGAAGGCAGGTGGAGGTGAAATACGGCTGTTTTCTGTACTGGAACTCAAACCATTTGCTGAATAAGTTATAAGGAAAGGGTAAGGGAATAAGGAAATAGATCCTTGTGGGGAGAAAGGAAATATGGTAAACACATGAAAAAGCGAGGAGACAAATTAAGTAAAGAAAAAGCTAAATTTAAATCCTCTAAACATGTTTAAATAACATTTTATCCCAGTCTTTGAGCTACATTTCTCATGTTTATCAGATTTTCTATTGCATTGTACTAAGTACATGTTTTAAACCTGTCATATAGGACATTAAATCTGAATCTCAAATATGATGCTTGTTGTATGGCGGTCAGTGATTGTTGTTAGATTGTTAGTATCTCAATGACATTGATAGATTAAATAAATGTGATGCATTTCATCACATTAAAAGTAGCTGGACCGCTTTACATAGTAAACGTGCATACTTGTCTTGCCTAAATACTTCTGTGTATTAGTATCATTTACTGTATCTTGTGGGCACATGTGCCTTCTTCTTCATCTTCTTCAACACAGCTCATATTTCATCTCACTTTTCACAGAGGTAACATGTGGCAGATAGATGAAATGAATATGACCCATGGAGCCATGTTAGAAGCTGCTTATCATCTGTGTCTGGGATGGAGAATAAGGCTAAACACTGTATGTAGCATTTGTTCTACAATGACAAATTAGTCAAAACTACTGATAACTGAATCAAAGATTACTTTTAACAGTCACAAGCTGGTTCTTCCATAGATTTAGATATTACTGTTATGACTTGCTGTGAGTTATCCTTCTTTATTTATACCTATTTTTCTAGACTTGCTTTATCTGAATCTATTTCATGTAGCTTCATGGGTATATGTAAAGTTTAAAACAAAACAGGGCCAAAACAACACAAGGGTTTTTCAGTTTAGCCGTAGTATTAATAAAAACACAGATTATCTTAGATTCTGCATTGCATTTTGGTCTATGTTCTAATAATATGAGGAGGAATTCTCCACATATGAATGTTGAGTGTTTATTGAGAAACAACAGCAACCCAAACATCACACTCTATAATATTGAAGCTAAACTACTATGCACATTTTATTTTACATGCATATATGTGGTTCCAAATTTGCATTTCATGAATGCAAACTAGCATTCAGATATGAATGTGTCTGACCCAAGACACACCTATCTATTACCATCTATATTACAGATGCAATCTACTTTTGAGTAGAATGAAATGACAATTACAGCTGTTTTCTTACCACTTTTGGTAGTAGTGGAAATGATAGATGGAGATAAAGCATGAAAGACATCATATATGTTACAAACTTGAGTCTGAACATTTCACAGAAACAGAGGGGAACCCGCTCAAATAATGATCTGTCAAATTTCTCAACTGAGATTTCAAATTTCAGTTTATCTGTAGTTTGAAGGACTTTAAGTGACACAGACGATGTGAAGTTTGGTCATCACCTGTCTCAACCGTTTCCACAAGCAGCAGCACTACAAAGAATATGCAGTAGCACATTGATACACACACAAACACTTTCAGCATTTCATGCATAACATTTTATAGAGGCATGAATAAAATAAAACCAAGCAGCTTGGGGCAACTATTCCTAAAGAAAGCTAGTCCCAGTCACACACCACACACAAACACACACACATCACTAGGCCTCATCTCATTTAACAAATTCCTGCCTCAGTGGCGCTTCAGGGGAAACTGAACATCATAGAAATGTCTTTGAAATTGATGAAAAGTGATTGAGTCTGCTGTGAACACACCTTTACCTGTCAATCACCTGCTAGAGTCACAGCATAAGTCTATGGCTTATGGCTTATGACAACACTCAGTATGACCTGTGTCCATTGACAACCTCCACTGGGGTTGAGGGCAAACAGTGTTGTTTATGAGGGAAGGGAAGTGAGCAATTTTGACTTGACTGATTTCTTGTTAAAAAATATGAGAACACTGGGAACAATCCTAGTAACAGACACTAAACAGACATGTGGTTTTAGCAAGAGAAACATGACTCTCAGGAAGAATGTAAATTATTGTGTGACATGACAAAATGTCAAACGTTTTGCCAGCACTCATTTGGAGAATAACATGGTTTGCAAGAGACAAACTCAGTCTGTGGCATCAGTGTCTATGTTTATAAGCTCAACCATCCATCCCAAAATTGCATTGCCCGTTCCAGTCCTACAGCAACCCCGTTTTGTTAATATTGGTCGTATTTTGTC
Source organism: Helostoma temminkii (assembly GCA_900302695.1). Classification (NCBI taxonomy): domain Eukaryota; kingdom Metazoa; phylum Chordata; class Actinopteri; order Anabantiformes; family Helostomatidae; genus Helostoma; species Helostoma temminkii. The sequence goes on along the minus strand of OMLM01007758.1, from coordinate 358,483 downwards.
ATGTTGAAACAAAAAAAGGAAGAAACATAAACTTTTTTGTTATGTATAGTAAAGCACAGCATTAAAAGATTCATTCTAGCATCCCTCAGTGGAGGACAGGTGGTCATTTGGCTTTGACCTAATTAGATTTCTAATTGGTCCAGTTGTCTTTGTAGAGATGAGGAGAGTCAGCGCCACAAGAACAAAGCCGCAGAGCCCAGTCACTAAGCCGAGAGACAGATGCTAACAGGAGTAAATCTCTGCGACACAAAGCCATTAGACAGCTTCACTGCAGTGGAGGTGCATGAGTTCCTGCTGTACTCTCAGATCAACAGGCTCTGCTCCTGGATCAGCCAGGATAAAGTTTGTTGTTTTTACTTATACAGCTCAGGAAAGTGACAAATTTCACACTGAATGTTATTAAAATTTCTGATCTACCTTCATTTTAACTTCATGTATTTGCAGCAGGTAGATCATATTTATACATTTGTAATTCTGCAATTTATGCAAATGTGTTGTACTATTCTTCTTTTTTCTTGGGCTTGTAGTTGTTGGCCCTACCAGATTTCTTTTTGGTCGCTTTATAATGTTTCTTCTGCTCAGGTAACACAGGCTGTGACCATCCAGTGCACTTTGAGCTTGAACTAGCATTGACTATCTTTAAATGCAAGCTGACTGAAAATTAAAAATTAGCAGCTCTTTGGTAGCGAAACAAAAAGCTGGAGGCAGTTAACCGTTTCAGCAACATTAATAACCACTCCGACTTTCATGTCAGTAATCATTCTGTCAGTGGTGGAGGAGTGAAACTCTTCATTATGTATTGTTAGAAAAGAAAACTGAGCCCTCTCACCTCCCACTGTCTCGCTGTCTCTCTGTCAGAGAGTTGAAGAGGTAACCCATGCCTGCCTCAAGCTTCACTCCCCACCAATAATCATCATCACCCTCATCAACCTCATCAAAAGCAACAGCTGCTCTTTGAATCACCATTCATCTCCCACTGCATTGTCCTGCAGTCAGCTCAGGAGGAGGAGACTATCTGCACTGTCAAAAACACTGAAACCTGAGCAAGACAGGAGGAACCCTATGACTTTCAAAAACACAAAGGTCCACATGTTAATGAAAAACTGAAACCTTAGAGTCCTAGTAGTGGAGCTAAAAATGTTAAGTTTGTCTTGATGCAAGAAGGTCTGTCACAATAATTATATTATCAACTCATTGTACTGTCTAATGGCATGAATATGTGACTTTTTGGTGAGATTGATATTGTGTCTCATCTGTATGTTGTACACCCCACTATGACCTGTCTGACAGTTTCAATAAAAACTGAGAAATTATGGCCTTGCAAAGTATATCTAATTGCAGAGTTGTTGTGTTGTGTGTTGCACTGGTCTGTACAGTTGTACCTAATAAAGTAACCAGTGAGTGTATACGTGAATACACAGTGAATGCACAGAATTATATATCATGAGAAGCCTGAATGAAAGGTCACAGGGTTAAAAACAGGCTGGAAGGAATGATAATGATTATAATCTGTTACAGGAAAAATATTTTTATTATGTGGAAAACTAAAAACAAAAACAGCGTATAAACTCCACATTTAACTAAACTATTTATTAAGTAACAATCACTTGCAGATGCAAAAGACAGAGTAATTTGAGATTGAATGAATAAGGCAGCCTGGTAAGTAAGTGCAGAAAGACTAATCCTTAACTAAAAAGCTGGTCACTGTTGAAGTGAGGAGCATGACAACACGGTGGGTTGGGCTGCAGTAGTGCGCTTCACTGATTGGTCAGCACTGTCTTTCCTCACAAAGAGCGACATCTGCTCTGAAGCTGGACAGGTGACATCCGTATCCAGTTACACACAACAGACTGGTAGCAGACTCACATGCAAAGACAAACACACGTGGATATAAAGTGCATCTCTGGACAAGTATACTCACATATACAACAACAAAGACTATAATTAAATCTGTGATCACATGACACACAGAAATGATACACATCAAAATAATAATGGGACAGTCGCACATGAAAGCTCCTAAACACAAACAAGGCTGCACTTCACACACAGACACGCGTTCATACTGTAAACCTGCAAACACAATCTTGTGTGCATCATGACTTCATGACTCTACCACAACAGCTCACACTGAGCAGCTGGAGTCTAGTGTCTTTGCTCAAGGGCAGCCACTACAGAGTAGTCTGCTTCAGGGACTGAACCTGTGACTTTTCTGTTACAGGATGAAGACCGAGTAAGATACATCTTGTTGTAGTTTGTAGCTTACAATTAAAATGATTTTAAGCAGCTATTACTAATACATTTAAATCTCTTAAACAGATTAAATGTAACAGCCTTGTACTGCCTTCATTTCCCAACCTTCCAACACATGATCACTAATCTTGTTGTTGCTGAGGTGATTCAGACTAAAATAAAAATTGACAACGTGATGTAAATTGAGGAAAGAGGATGAGACAGAAGGAAGAGACCAAAGAAAAAAAACTGAATAAAAAAAGTCAAACAATAGAGAGAAAAAGACCAAAAGAAACTAAAAGGGAGGTGATTCATGAGGATAGAAAAAAGGAGAGAAAAAAGGAGTGAATGAGAGATAAATGACAAGAGGAGGAAAACAAAACAAAACAAAACACAAGGTTTTTTTTTATCATTACAGACCAAATAAAAAGCATTAAAACTTTAAAAAGAAGTACAAAGAAAGATAGAGACAGATGATTCATCAAAAGAACACAGAAGGAAGAAAAATGACAACTGACTAAATGAGGAGAGGAAATGGGCCACAAAGACAAAACAGGGAAAAGAAGACTGAAAAATACAACTGAATGATGAGCTACTTTTATTAAAAGAAGAGGACAGACAAAACACCAGTCCCCAAAGCTCTAATGGAGTTGGACAATAATTGTGGTTTTTAGACGCTTTGTGTGTGCAGTGACTTTCTCTAACCTTAACCAGGTGCTGTGGGAAACAAAAAGGCTCAATTAGTACAAGGGAAAACAACTGCCAGGTCCAGCAATTTGCTAAGGTTAGCACAAAAAATATATAAATATAATATAATATAAAAAATGTTTTTTTAAATGCCACAAAAACATCACCTGAAGAACTCTCTCACACATAGCACCAAACACCAGCATCCTCTAGTTAAGTCAGTCAAGTGTGGGTTTGAGAGTCATTAGCTTCAGTAAGCAGCAGGTCTAACAGAGTCTCTGAGTAAGCACGAACCAGGAGATACGAATGCTTTAATCTTCCTGTAAATCTTCTGGACAATACGCCGACTAAACATGACCCTAAATCTCTCAGAGCTCACATTTACAAGCCATCGTCTGTTAGTGACTCTTCGGTGCTTTCTTTGTTCAAGCTGTCAGCACAGGAGAGTAGTGGAGAGTCAATCCACCCAGAAAGCTCACACAGGTTATTGTTTGTTGGCCTGATTTTAAGGCTTTGGTTAAATAGGTGTCAGCTAGTCTAAACTCAAACATACGTAAAACACATACGTATTCTGACTGTGATTCTGTCTGTCACCCACACTGGGTCAGGGTCCGTTTAGTAATGTACCAATTCATATTGACACGTTTCAATGGTAGCCTCACAGAAAGAGGACAACTGCCCTGATCTGCACTGTTGTGGTTTGGTAGCAGGAAAACTGTGACACACTCTTCCATCAAATCAGCCATGTCTTGTGCTAAACGTGTTGGCTCAACACATAGCTCGGCTTGCAACTACAGACAAAACTTAAAAAAATGTTTCTCTGTTCAGTTCAATGTCCTGTTCAGGGTTCTTTTCATTCCACTAATGTAAAGTGTGCTGCTTTCAGCACATAATAATGTAATATCCTTCACCAGAAGTGATAGAAAAGTTCTTTGACTAACTCAATCGTTTCTTACCATTAGGTGTCCCTCTTCTCAACACCTCCTAACAAACTGACATCTGTGTGTTTTCAGAGGTATGAATGAGTTGTAAAGCAGGTTTTTGACTGCACCACATAAATCATATACAACTCTGTGATGTGTGGTTGTTTAGACAGAGTGATGCTGGTACTGTAGCTTTGTGTGATCACTGGAGCCAAAGCACAACTGTGTGACGATGCTCTCATGTCACATTACAGTCATTGAAATCTGTGGAGTTCAACACCTTACAGAGGAAATCACAGCTACTGACCATTTAATGTTTTGTGCTAAATCTAACCTCAAAGCTGGATTTGTTTTCTTGTGTGATAGCCAACTCAAAGTATAAACAACCTGTGACCCCTGTTCCAAACATCCTTTACCACTTGATTAATGTTTGGTTTTGTAATGTGGTTTGGGACTTAAGACAAATGAAATCAACTTCTGTGATGACAAAAGAAGCTGAACTAGTTTTGCAAATAACAAATTCATCACGTCATTCTTTGTGATGAAATCACAACAAAACTGACAAAAGCGGTTCTCACCTGGCCGTAGTCTGTGGCAAAGACAACCACACCTCCAGAGCAAGAGGACACGGTGCTGGGAAGGTACTGCTCATCCTCCCATAGCCACACCCGGTCGCCCTGCAGGAACAGACAATAAAAATTTATTTGGTAACTGAAACAAATATTTTAATCAGGGTTCAAATGATAATGAAGTAAAATGCATCTAGATTGGTGGACGGCATAGAAATACAGTGTCTGAATGAATATAACAACTGAATTATTTCAATATTTTATACCCATAATAAAAAGCTCCCAAACTGAGAAAACTGCAATATCATAAAATTGAATACAATTTGATCATTTCAGTTCAATATACACCACAGGCAAGCCACCAAACAATTCTGTGTTTTATATGAGGTTTAAGACAAAAACAACTGTTAAGCCTAAATAAGTATGTTTCATGCACCAGCTGTGAAGCAGTAAATCATTTTTGCAAAAGAAGACAAGGTGCCTAGAATGGCCAAAAGAGGAACTAACAACAGCTGCTTTCCTAACTAACTCGATAGAAACTGTTATTAAAACAGGTCTCACCTCTAGTTCAGACATTTTTTATATGTTGTGATCTCAAAAAATGTCCAAACTAAGCTCATGTAATGGCACATTTAGTTCTTTGCTAATGACACATGGTCTGACAAAATACTAATCTACATAGAGTGTTGCTGTGGCGTTACCAAGACATTGACCTTTCTCCAGCCAGTAGGAGGGTCTCAGCTGTCCAATATGCTGAGAAAACTCTGTAATATCAGGTTTCAGAGGCCTCTACCTGCAGCCAGGCTGTAGTCCACCCAAGAGGCCAGTAAACCTGCATGTTTATTGATGTTGTTTGGTGACCGTCAGCAGAGCAGACTGAAAGAAAAACACTTTCATGCTCCTAGTTGCTGGTGTTTCCCCTGGCTAACAGCTGGATAGTTAATCACTAGGTGTTCTTCACTCTGTTGTGTGGCTTCAGCAGAGAACTGAGAATATTTAGGAAGAGGATCTCATTCTGTATATTTTGAGATTTCATAGTATTTTCAAAATGTTGGCATTTGGAATTGTCCACAGTGCAAAAATAATGTTTATAGCGATGCAAGTAATAAGTCACATTTATCATATTTCCACATTATGATTCTGTAAAGGTTGAAAGTTTCTATTGAAGGTATTTAAAGTTTTTTGACAAACACAGGCTACACTTTCAAATCTGCAGCACTACTATTGGTGAAATATGACTAGGCTGAGGGGCCCTCAAAGTAGGTTCCTGCTTAATCGCATAGCCACATGTGCTGCAGTTCATTAGCATGACAGGCTAATGGTAATGGTAAAAACAAATGCGGTGCTTTTGTGAGATCCTTGGACTAAAAGTCCCTCGTGTTTCTGACCCGGGCATATGAACAACCTTTGACCCACAAACCCTGACAGAGGCACCTGGCTGGGGAAAAATGTTGGTGCATGAATGGATGTGGAATAAAGCACGCAGACACACATAGACAGAGTAAAGCTCAGGTCTGCAGTGTCAGCAGTGGATCAGTGGGGAGCTGAGTGTTGATCTAAACCCTCAGCTATCCTCTCTGAAGCGGGAAACCACATGATTCAAAAGGTCCTGGAATCTCCTGGAGGGAAGATAAATCTGGCACGCAGAGGAAAGTCTCTTTTGATCCCAACTTTGTCACACAAAGTTTGACAAAGAAAAACTGATGTTGTAATTAGTGAAAACTGAGATTTCTGTTTTTTGTTCCTTTAAAATTTGCATCTTTATTCACAGATATGGTGGGAGGGAGAAAACATAGGATGGCACGCAGTACAAGACTCTGTAAAATCAAATCAGGGATGATATGATTAAGTGATGCACAAGACCAAAAGGATGTTACTGATCACCTTTCAAGCGAAATGTGTGTGCATTTTCTTGATGCTTTTTTGTTCTCCGTATATAAATAAGCATTCAGCTGTGATGTCCATCACTGTTTATTTTCTACCTAACAGACATCACATAATGAATGAAGTACATGTGAGTCACCACAATTATTTTAGCAAACACCATTTTCAATTCATAAAAAAAGGACTAAAGCTGCCACATTGTAATACACTGATATATCCAGTTTCTCTGTGCCATTGACCAACATTATCGTCCAGAAACATTTTAAACACATCAGTGAGTCGCACAGTTGCACTAGGAGACACATTCATTATCATGAACACATAAATCGTAGTTCATTTTGAGTCAATTATACATACACTGATGTGGTGCCCCAAATACTCACTATAGCAACAAAAGTTGATTAATCAGCTGCTCAAAACGGTCCCCAACAAATGCATCATTACCTCCTGTTTATTGTGAGGTATTTTCTTTAAGAGGACCCAACTGACTTGAATCCCAAAATAGATTAAGTCAACAAATACTAAAACATGAACTAGTTTTGGTACTTTCGATGGATTTGTAAGAAAAAGACTTTTTAAAATCCTTAGAATAATAATTTTAAAGAAAACTATTCATAGATATTCTAACCAAGTAATACAGACATAGAAACACACAAAAAAACTTGACAGTGGCTGTTGTCTGGCTCTTTGATGCCACTAAAGGAAACAGACAAAGCAAGGTGTTCCATTGTAACAAGCACAATGAGAAGGCGTGTGCTGTTTACCAGCCGAGACCATATGGACATTCCTGATGTGCACCACCAGAGGAATCTGATGCTCACACCAAGTTAGGCTGGAGAAAAAGAGATAGGGGGTCTCCCTCCTCCCACTGGCACACTTTTCAACAACAAAGACCTCCAACACACACCCCCGTGTTCTTCGAGGCAGTGTGCCGCCCACCCCCCCAACAGTGGCACACTATCTTATTGTGCTGTCCTTCCCTCCTCCCTTAATCCACTCTTTCTCTCCTCCCTCCCTCCTTCTTTCACACACAAACAAACGCACACACTCTGACCAACAGAGCTACTATCCCATTTCTAAACTAGGGCTTTGTGCCAAAAGCCTCTGCTTCAGCTTCGCTTCATCATTCATCACCACTGACTGGCTGAACTTAGAACTTCAAAGATTTTGTTTCCACTTTCCAAAGTAAAAAAAGAACCAACCTCAAGGTATCACTGTTAAGAAGAAAGATAAGTTAGTAGAACTTGAATGCTCTTAAAAAGCTCCGCATTTGTTATTTTAGCATCACCATATATATATAAACTTTCAATCTGCATTAAAAGACACATGACATAACGCAAAAACTGATTTTTTTTGGAGAAAACCTAAATTCAGATCTGCACCAAATAACGACTTTAGCTTCTGCCGGATTTAACTGAGATACTCATCTAATTATCAGAAGGAAGAGGAAGATACAAGCTGTTTCAATCACATCACACACATCAAATAATATTTATTCCAGTTTCAACAGGCCTCATTATTGAGTTCAAGTGGAAGTGTGGCAGAATATCACACATAAAAGGAAGCAGAGCAAAAGTAAACACATGAAGTACAAACTGAAGCGTCTCATCTGGAACTGGGAGTTGTGGTCCCAGCTGTTGCACTAGTAAGACCTCTGAGCCTCTCACTGCAGTTAAACCTGAGTAAACTATCGCACACTGCAGAGTCAGAGATGTCAGAGTTTTATTATTAAATTTGGAAAGAATGTGCTGGGGAATTAAAATTAAGCATCTAATTGAAAGAAAGCACTTTATCTAAAAATCTCATCTTACATTACATCTAAAACAGATGTGTCATCAAAAATGTTGTGATTTAATAAAGATTTTTTCAGGCCTTTATAATAACCTGATGTTTTAGTTTCTCTGTTAAGTCAGCAGCCAAACATTTTCTGACACAACACAGAATCAGATGTTATGTTCTAGGAAATACTTTCTCAAAGAATAAATGTTGAACAGCAAGACAGCCTGCTGCTATTCTAGAGCCCTAAGTAAATAAAACTCCAAAATAAAAGTTCAGAAGCTGTTCAGAGCTGCAGGCTGCATCATTTGGTGAAATTAAGACAAAGACAGCTTTATTTCCAGATATTCTGTAAGACTGTAATAATATAAAAGTGTCAGTTGATTTCAAATTTGTAACCTCATGCAGTTTAGCATCTAAAGCCTTTTTACACGGAAACGCCACCTTATTGGTGAGAAGATTACCCCCTCTTAAAGACACCTTTGCCTATTTACATTGCACTTTAAAATGCCGAATGTAGAATCGCTCCAGTGTTTGTTTCACACAGGTACCGGCACCCAGGCACTAGTAATGTGATGTTTAATGTGACTAATGGGATTTTACCAGTTTTGGACTTTTAAGATATGATTTTAACTCAGAACACAGTTGATGTGCTTCTTAACATGAGCATGTAGGATAATAGACACAAATTCAGTTTCCTGCAACAACACATGGGTGATTGGAAGCTGGAGGGTGAAACACTACTCGCATGATTACGATGTGCACCTCTGGAGTTGAAATCAATAATGGATTGAACAGAGTAGAGTAAATGGAGTAAAACAGGGGTCTGTTTAAACATAATTGTACATGCCAACCACTTGCACATCCTAGCAGTGCTCAGAGAGTCTCACCCAACACCCAAGGTCCCCCCGGCCCATTCACACAGGTTGACTTCATCTTGCCTCTGACACTACCTTTTTAGGTGGCTAAAAGAGTCTTGTGTCTAAGAATCTTGTGTTCGCACTGGCTTAGTACCTTTTTTACAGCACAGTGAGGCGATGTAAAAAGCTGCCTTGAAGGGGTAGTGTAAAAGAGGCTTATAAATGTGGTTTTGATTTTTACTCCTTACATATCAATACGATAAGTTTTCCCCATCCCTCACTGTACAACATCCTTTGTCAACATGTAGACCACACGCACCAATTATCCAGAGAGATGCTTCTTTTTTTGGCCTTTGTCTCTATCCTGACACCTTCTCCCAGCCAGAAGCCAAACACCAACACAAACCTTCTGCCCTGAAAGCTCTGGGAGCAAAACTGAGGCAGTGACCCGTCTCGTGCATGTATTTTTCCTGCGTAACCTCAACATGTGTGGCTAAAGCTTTCTCAGCGGGAGTCAGGGGATGGTAAAACAAGGATCTGTAGTGCTGGAAACGTTCATACGCCATCAGGGTCGGGAATGAGCAGCTGCCTGTTTGAGAGATTCCACTTCCTCTCTCATAACAAATAGAGTCTTGTGTTCGACCACAGCCATCCTCTCAGAGCATTCAATGGAAAAGTCTCTTTTTGTTGTGTGCACCAAAACACTGACTCGACACAACTGCTGGGATGTTCTCTGAGAAATGAGGCATTGCTGCTCTTGCACACAACTGGTGGCATTTTGTGCAGTGTTTTTATTCTGCAGAGATATAACCACTGAATACTTGGAATGACTTGTACAGTATCTACTTGGTATGGTAGGACTGAAACATGGAAGCTCCAGTCAAAAAGACATGACTGAAACATCTGTTCTATGGCAAATCTAACGAACTGCCTGGTGTAAATGAGGCAGAAGACGCCCAGTTGTTTTCTAACACTTTTTTGCAACAGTTGAACTCTAACCTTATCTAAACCAGTTGCGCAGCAGGAGCAGCACATCAGCAACAGCTGCAGTCCTCTGTCAGTGTCTACACTGCATCTGTTCAGTCACAGCTTTGCTGTGGAGGCAGAAGTTATTGACAGAGTGAATAACTACTATTACTATTTTTTTGATGGAGCCTTTTAAATGTTTCTGTATGTGAAAACCGCTGCATTATCAAGCAATCACCACTGGATGATTATATTTAAAATATGAAAGAAAAAAGAATTCAGTTTGAAATTGACAACAAAATGACCCAAACAGTCACATGTTGTGTTTTGGCTCTGCTATGTGTGCTGACACAATCATCATCAGGAATACTTCTTGGTAAAAAGTGAATTATCTGCATAGCACTGAATGTGTAGTCAGATTCATATTCTATTTTGCTTTTTTTTTTTTTTTTTTTTTTTTTTTTTTTATTAGATCTAATTTTTGCCAGACTATTGTTCAACATCTACTGTATGTTGTCCCTGGGGTGCAAAAGAAACCTCAGTTTGTATAACAGCAGGTTCCGCCAAGCGTAACTGATTACCTGCTTTTTGTTTGCACAAGCCCCACATGCTCATCGCGTCGTGTCCTTCAAAACATTACGCTGAGATGAAAAGATGGCTGTGTTAACCGCAGCAGAAAAAATTAAATGCTGCATAATGCTTTCAGGAGGAACAAAGGTGAATATGCAGCATTTAAAAAGTTCCACATTACGCACCACTTAATGTTTAAAAAGAAGCAACAAATGACTTATGTTGTTTAATTACAGGTGTGCTTTGTGTTTTCGCTTTGTTTCACGACCCACAAGAACTTGAAACTCTTTAAAGCTTTTCATGTGCTTTCAAAAATTAGTTTCAGAAAAACCTGTTGAAAGACCTGCATCTACTGATACTGATACTCATAATAGTAACATACCAGATATGAGTTTTTAAAGGTTGATGATAAGGCTAATCATTCAGCCTTTATTACTTTGACTAGACAAGCATGCATTTGCATATGATGGAGAGCTAACACAGACACTTCTTTATGCCAGACATTTTCTATCCTGCTGTTTCCACTGTTCTTCTATTGTCAGAGTCACGTTAGCAGTGCTCCATGTCGCAGATGGCAGTATCAGGTCTTTTGTTTTGCCTTTGTGAGATAAGACGCCCGATTTGACAGATTAATAATTAACTTTCCGTAGAAATTGCTGTTTATGACTGAGGTTAAAGTGAATAACCGTCTCACTTCACATGTGACTTTTTGAATGTGTCTGACTCTGGTTCAGCCAATAGAAAGCACAGGCACAGGCAGATTTCAAAATTAAGGCACTGCAGCTCTGATAGGGTTGTTTGTCCACCACATAGCAGTTTCAAAAACCTTTTCATTTTACAAGTACCTTTCTGACAGACTGCTAATTTGTCCGAAAGTTTTACGTTTGACATAACTGAGGGCAGATGGCAAACATGTAATTTTAACCCTTCAAGTGAAATTAATGGCTTCCAAGAACTTGCGCTGCGCATGAAGGTGAGATTAAGCCCTTCACATTTTCCAGCTGTTCCTGGGCATAATTTATGTCCAATTGCTAGAATGCCTCCACAAAACCAGCAGGAAAAAAATGGGTCTTTAGGGTAGAGAGGGAAAAAAAAGTGAAAGTATAGCTCCCTTGTGATGACAATGAGTGACAACACAATAGAAACAATGCACAAACCAGTGTTTAAAGGAAAACTGTCTGGGAAACAGTCAGGAGGAAGTCTGCAAGTGCAAATTGACCTTGAACCTTTGCCAGCACGCAGCATGGACCAATCAACTCACAAAGTCTTTGTGATGAACTAATCAATGTGGGTTGAGCAGCAGAGGTTATTTAGAATTGTATGACTGGACACACAGGATTGTGGGAACAGATTAGGTTCCTATATTGACTTTTGGAAATGTCTGGGAAAGCCTCACAATGTCACACACACACACCAAAACAAACACAGGACAATCATACATGGTTAATCTCAAGTATGCAAATGCATATGCTAACACACACACACACTCACACACATACACAACTGCACACTCGTCAATCTACTGTTTAAACAGGCATACATACAATTATAGAAAACGCACAACATAAACATAGTAAGCAATCCATTAACTCACATATGCGAACAAGGAAATAATATAAACCACAGTCATGCAAACACACTGAGTTTGGGTAAATTAAGAACTAAGTGTAACTGTTACTACACGACTCCCACACAAGTGCACAAATGCACAAACAGCGGCAAATGCACAGTTTCAAGACCACACACATAACAGCATACAAAAACTTACTAAAGAGTGTGTAACTGCGACCCAAAACAAACATTTGCTAATGACAGTATAGAAAGACTATAAACTGTCAGTACATGAATGACAGTAAAGCTGAATTAACTCCTGGATTCACTCGTATTGATTCAGTAAGCTAGGACAGCTACAGCTGCTACTCATTGTGAACGACAACCAACTACTCTACAGGGGGGAAAACTGAGAAAGGCTCAACTTTGTGCAAAAATCCTGTGACACAGTGTGAGAGCCAAACACAATTATCTTGATTCCAGTGGTGTCTAGCTTCCTAATTTTCTGTGGCATGTTTTTAACCAGTTACTGCAACATCAAAAACGGGAGCAGTGTGTGGAAGCAAATAACCAAAATTGTTGGCATGTAGAAAATAATGAAAATGTAAAAATGAGTAAATTATGTCACAACACACAACTACACATTTTAAGGCCGTACAGTACGGTACAGTGCTATACTGAAAGTATTTAGTATGCATGAAACATATACTGTAAGATGTATGGAGAAAAAAATGAAGCCCTCTATCATCTCTTTTATATTTTTACACTTTGTTTGGAAGGGGTGTGCTCATGTTGATTGGGAACACGTGTAGCTCAGCTGAAATGTGACTTGTGTTAATATTCACCCATGAAACTTTCTTTAAAAGCAGCTTTTTTGTTCTCTTATCTGTGTTTATCTTTTGGAACGAAGCTCCTCTTTAATCCACTTAGGACTGAAGTGTACATTCTCAGACTTGGTTAGCGGACTCTTCTGAGCCTGACATTCATTTGCTTTTGCTCTAAAAGAAAATTTCTTTCACAGGAGAGTTCACAACACTGTTAGGTGCTCTAAGAAAAATAATTTTGAGCAGTGATCAAACTGTATTTATACTAGAAGCCTTACCATGAAAAAAAGATTTTGGAACGCCTTCAGTAAATGACTATACGTTATAGTGAATGGACATCATCTGTTATAACTGCTGACTTCACATCAGCTCCCCTCACTGAATTTCCAGACCTTAATACCCCTAAATTAAACGTTACATACCTCTTAACCACCCGGCTCAGCGAGTAACACCCCCTATTATTCTACTCTAAACAGAGAGCCTCCGGAGAAGCCTGGAGCTCATGATACACAACATGTAATTTTGTCAGTGGGTAAAGAAGTTTTTTCCCAAACTTTAATCTGAACGAGATGAGGGTGGTGGGTCATTTTTTCTGTTGAAAATCCTTCAAGCCAACATGTCTAAAAACAGCATATATCAAATCCTGAAGTATTTATGTGGGTATGTTGTCTGGAAAAGTTTGCTTATATCCTGAAAAGTCAAACCACATGTTCACATAAAAAGAGAACACCTACAAGTATTTTAGTCCAATATCTGCTAGACATTGCAAGTGTTTTATTGCTTCAGCAAAGGGCTAACAATAATGCAAGATACATACAATATGAGAAAAATCCCGGTAATGTGTGATCCCATAAAGATAAAACACAACCACCACTAATTTCCAGATGAATACAGTATGTTAGTGTGTCCACAACATGGGAATGAAAATCACAAAGAGGCAAATTTACCCTTCATAATTATGCAAAAAACTTTTTTAAACACTACAAGCCATTAACCGTCCAGTTTGTGGCTCCATGATGTGGCAGCCGAACAACAGAGACCAATCTATGGTCTCAAACAGAGACTAATCACACCCACTTCACTAGTAAGTGAAGCCAAATTCCAACTTTTGTGAAGGAGGAGTGCATGTGAAACATGGCTGTTAGCTTGTGCAGGGTTAAATGAAACCATGTGTGTGGCAGTAGTTATGCTGCCATATCCGGCCAAAGTAAGACTCCCTCTGAATATTCAGGCATTTTTTTTCAGAAACCAGTGAAAGGTGATTTTTTTCCCTTCTTCATTAATAAATGCTGTAGATCTGTTTATATGATCTCAGGTGCAAAAACGTATAAAAATGTTTTATATGGTTTAAGAAGGAAATTTGTAATTCATCACAAAAAAATTACACCTATGAAACTGTAAAAACCTCTGTTGGCATTTCCAAGGCTTTTTAGTGTTTATAAGGATGAACATTACATTGTGGGAGAAAGGAAGTCAGTGGTTGGTTGGCTGGTTGAAGAGGTTGCTTCTAGGGCAACTAATGATGACAATGATAATACAAAAAAGGAGGACTGTGGTCATCAAGATCAAAAACATGCCAGCAGGCACACAAACAATGAAAATACAGTCTGCACGCAGACACACTGATGTGGATAATTTGTGAGTAATTGCTATCACATGAAGATATAGAGTAGCAGCCATATACGTGAACACAAATGAACAACTTAACACAAAGCAAGAAGCTGCTGACCAGACTAAAATATATGTTGTTGTTGATGTGTGTTTCATTGTCTGAAATAATTTGACTACTGGATTTAATCTGGATGTCTGGATGTTTCAGTGGAGTGTTTACAGAACTACTGCAGGCACATCTTGACATACTGCATTACATTTTGGTGCTTTGATGTCAAACCATGATGATTAATTTTGTGCATGTTTTTGCATTTTTTGAGATTTTGCTTACCTTCGTAAGCAAGTTTAGAAAAATGCCACAGCATCTCAGCTACAAAACAATAAAATGTGCACGTGAGTAAAAACTGGAGAATGTTAATATTAAAAATTATTTGGACACCCACTACATACCTGGCTCAATATAGAATGTGCAAGCTTTAAAAAACTATTGTTTGCTTCTGTTTTTTTTATCTTTTATATTCTTTTGATTTGAATGAATCACACTAACCATAAAACACAATCTGAATCTGTAATCTGTAAAAGGTGTGTTGAATTGTTAAGGGGTGAAGACTTTCCCCTTTAAGATTCATAGTTCCTGCTCAGACTCTTCTCTGCCTAATCCAGTTCTATAACCATTTACTCATATGTTCCTTGAGTGTGATTAAACAGCTCATCCTAACTAATCAATGTGAAAAAAGTGTATGTATATGCATGTGTGTGTTTATAAACATATGCACGTCTTGTTGTATAGTAGTGTGGTCAAATTGTGGTTTATACATGCAGCATCAGGCTGTACATCCTGGAAAAGGGAAGGGTCTATGAACAGAGGATGTCGTTGCTGTGTGGTACAAGGCAGGATTTACTTGATTAACATTTACAAATTTAATTGACTTATGAAGCATGTTGCTGCAGGAAAAAGTGCTATATACATGACTATACTTCACTAATGTACATGGTAAAAGGTTACACAACTGGAGCACTTTAGAGACCAGATCCAAAAAGGACAACTATTTAAACTCCCTTCTTTGAGCTACATTTACTCAGCTGCCATCGGTCACCGCAGCAAAATAAAAAAAATAAATCAAAATCAAATAAATCACCCACTGTGGCAGGAAATGTGAAATTACAAAAAATACATTAAAGTGAAACCTAATGTCTCTTTCAAACCATGAAAAATATTTTGTTAATACTGAATTCACTTGAGTGGGCAGCACGGTGGTGCAGTGGTTAACACTGTCGCCTCACAGCAAGAAGGGTTCGATTCCTGGGATCGGCCACGGTCTTTCTGTGTGGAATTTGCATGTTGCTCTCTCCGGGCACTCCGGCTTCCGCCCACAGTCCAAAGACATGCAGTCAGGTTAACTGGGGACTCTAAATTGCCCGTAGGTGTGAGTGAGAGTGTGAATGGTTGTTTGTCTATATGTGGCCCTGCGATGGACTGGCGACCTGTCCAGGGTGTACCCTGCTTCTCACCCGTATGACAACTGGGATAGGCTCCAGCACACCCATGACCCCTGCGGGGATTAAGCAGTCCAGAAAATAGATGGATGGATGAATTCACTCCAACTAGTTCAGGACTAATAGTCAAGACACAGATGTTAAACAGGTAAGAGCAAAATCCACAACATGAAATCCATTGTTAACCAACCCAAAGAAGGCATTTATTCTATTTGTGGATGTAAACTTGAAATTAATTCATCCAGAAGCAAAACTAAGTGAACAACAGAAAAAGAGTTTTAAAACTTTTTTAAAATTATAAAAAATGTCAAACAAAAGATGCCTGTCCCAAAATTCCAGAATTACTGTTTTATGTTGATGTAGGGATTACATAAATGACTGCACTCATTCATAAACTCTAGTATAAGTTATTAACATCTGGTTAATCCCTGGTAAATGTTCCCTTTGCAAACAATATTAAAAATGGCAACAGTGAGTTTTTAAATGGAAATGAACAAAGGAATCTTATTTGTAAAATCAACCCGAACATTCAGCTCTTCCACTGACCACAGGCTCAACTTTTAACAACCCCTACTCTCTCTGCTTACATTCTACTTCTGTGCCTTATTTTACCAACTGTGACTTCAACATGAGCTCAGAGACTGTGGTTGGAATATATTTAAAGCCCAGGCTTCACTCAGAGATGGCCAACATTTGTCTTGAATAGTGACAGTGGGAGTTCAGGCAGGGACAGTTTCCTCAGTCTCTTCTTCTGCCAGGATCAGTTTTTAACACATACTGTGTCATATGGTTGCCAGTGTTAAATAAAATACCAATTTTTTCATAATGCTGCAAAAAAAGTATCACTCTTAAAATTACCTGAGGTTGAACAAAGATATGGCACAGCTTGAGATGACATATTTAAAATTTGAAATTTGAAACAAGGTGTTTGCAGATATGACGTGGCGCTCTGCTGAGCTGAACGTAGCAAGGCCGTGCCCGCCGTTCTTGCAAATTTTTTATTTGACCTGACAGCTCCATGCAGACAGGTCTGCAGAAAAGCAGAAAGGTGGTGTGAGCCTCTTTGCTAATCTCCCCACTAAGCTGTCGAATTTTCTTTCAGTCAAGATACAACTGCATTACTCCTGAATGAATCTAAAACCACCCAATTCCTATTAAACCAGCCACTGTTACTACCTGTTAATCCCTGTAATTCCTGTAATTGTTTTGGTTGCAGAGTGACTGCTGTCTCCTCAAACAACATTTGATATGGGGTCAGTGAACTTGAAATGAATAAAACACAAGCAAGTCGATGACACAAAACACCTGGTAGGTCTGAATTATTAACAATGCAGTTGTTAGAACTGGAGAGGTCAGAGGTCATGTCACTCATCACACTCTGGTGTCAGAGTGTGGGTGGGAGCAGAGGTGTTGACTGGAGGCTTCACAGGAAGCAGCTGCTCATTGAGTGATTATCCTTATGTTGTGATCAGATTATCAGAAAACATCCAGCACAAAGAAGCATGAGCAAAAGGTATCCACCAAGCGATGAAAGTGCTACTGACTTAACAAAGTGGTACTTTCCAACAGACAGTAGGTGAATTTGAGAGCCAGTTCAACCCAATTGCAATGAACCATATTTTGTGAAACCCCTTAAGCCTTTAACAAATGGAGCACTTTCCCACGTTAAATCCTCAAAACTTCAGAGACATCAAGTTTTGGGAGATGAAGCTCTTAGTAACCCGCTCAGCTGCTTTGTGGATAATTAAAAGGCATGTTGTTGTGGATCTGGACAACAGCTGTAGGGTGGATCCATGTGATTTTGCAGCTGACTTGGGAAAGACTTAGAACCTCTTTTGGTTGGACAGGAATCAAACCACCAGGGAGAAAATGCAAGCAGACAGTTTTGTGAGTTTTAACAGAACAAGAAAGATTCTAACACTGGAAATGACACAGAAAAACGGTTGTCAAAGCATTGACATGTGCCAGTAAACAAACAGGCATCGACAAGATGCTAATCTGTTTACATGTTAAATATATTTGCTGTAAAATGGGCATGTTTAACTTTATTGACAGTGCAGTACAGCAAGCTGGTGGCTGGACACACACACACACGATTGGCCTGACCTGAGAACAGTGTATGAAATGTGTGCTGTCAAAAGGGTAAAATAGTTTAAAAGTCTTTTTTCTTTTTTTCTTCAGATTCACAAAAATACAGTTTTGCATAATATATGTATAATATTGTAATATTGTGTCACTGGAAGATTTTTGAGAATATTTTTCTAGTTTTTATACTTTCACTTAAGTCAAGACAACTAATCAAACTGCTTTCATTTCACAGCTGATCCCTGGAAAGTATAATTGCTCTAATAACATGTAGTTTTCTACCAGAGATGCCAAGTCCATGTGTCTGGATCATCACATGGTTAGTTTAAGCCACAATGAAGTAAGCAGGAAGAAATATGAAAGTATCTGGACGTTTGTATATCCTTTTATGTGGTACATTACCATCACATATCCAAAATTGTGTTGTACAATTAGTCATTTGACAACCTTGCAAAACACCAACTTTTCAGAAACTAAATGTTCAAAGTTTCACAATTTTATACACTCATCTAATACAGGAATTTATAAATTACTCTTTTTCCACAACCACAGTGTTTAGTCTAATTGCTCAATCATGCATAAACCTGCTCATGGGCTTTTTTATGCCTCCACATGTCTGACGTTTTTTTGCAGTGATCATTTTGTCATGAAATCTGCGTGACTCAGAAGGTCATGTAAGGAGTCACCATCTTGCTGCCAATTCCAGGCTGAGAACCAAAACTTATACTTTACAAATATATAACCAAATTAGAGCTAAGAACTAATTGTTTCAGGTGCTGGTGGCTGGACTATCATGACCAACATCATCAACCAAAGCTTTATTGTAAAAATAAAAATCTGTGTATCATTTATTAGATTTGTTTAACATGAGCGTTACTGAAAAAACGTAGTTATGGCTAATAACATTAACATTACATTAACAGCCGATGTTTAGTTTTAACAACAACGAAAGCCTATCAACATAATTGCCGTACAACAAGCAGTGCATATGTTGAACCAAGAGTGTTTGGATGCGGGTTTATGTTCTCAAACTCAGGCCCAACACGTGTACAGAGACACTGTAGTGGTTGTTGTTTAAAGTTAGGGGTGCTGAGAAGGCAGGGGCATCGTGTAAAGACGTGGCTCTATGGTGGCTCCAGCACTAGCACCAGCTTGGAACTAGCACCAAGTTGTTGTTGGTTGAAAAGGGGCATAGATACCTCCAACGGAGTCAAGGACAGTTACCTGAGACATACTGTTCTCTCTGGAAGTAAAAGAAAAGCTAAGGACTGTCACAGAGCCATAAGCATGGTGAAAGCTGTCTGTTGTAGAATGTAAGAAAAAATGATTAGCAGGAAATGATAAAATTTAAATGATACCCTAGTTACAACCACAGGGGAAGCAGACTGTGTAAAAACTGAAACAGCAAATGCTTGGAGACATTTCAGTTTAAATAAGAAGAGGCTGTTATTGTTCTTCATATTTCCATGACATTGTGATGGGGCTGAAGTCAGTGCACAGGGGTCAGCACGGAAAAAAAAAATTTATGCTGGCCATGATCGAAAGATCAGCCAGAGTGCTCATGCTGACCCCTTATCAAAATTAAAACCACCATTTGGATTTAATATAACATCGATTTATAGCTTCTCAGCAATATTTGCCAACAAGTAAATGGCTTTACGTAGCTTGTCTTTACTAGATGAATATAAAACCTAAAAATGCTTTGTTTGTTATGATGTAGATGCAAAAACTATAGAAAACTAGACTCCAGACGCCATATAATTACTGGTGATGATGTGCATATAAACATTCATCCTTCTTTACTTTCTTATCACTAAACAACCATGAAAAATGTATTCATCAGAACCTGTTGATGAATTCCCGATGACAGCGAACATTTGCTTCACAACACAACCCGAGCACTGCAGATGAGTGTGTTTGGTGACTGTGTCTCATTAACTGTTCAACAGCTCTCACTGTTTTGTTCTGGTAACTCGGTCACACAACTTACTCTTTATTCACACTATATGCTGATGACATGATTCATAATGAGGCTCGTCTTTATGACTCAACCAGGCATTCAACATTCAGTGTTATGGGACAGAGGGGAGCACTTTGAAATGGGTAAATTCCTGGTGAGTTTAGTGTCCAACATGCTCCATTTTCTACTTTGGTGCTGCCATATGAGCAAGGGTCTAAATGTGTGAATACAATGCTAAGCAACAAGTTCACTGAGAATGAAGGATCCATTAAAGAAGGCAACGAAAGGAAGCAGCATTGTCACCAACAACAGGAGACTTGAGTTTCTAGAGTGAGAAAAAATAGCATGTGAATAAATATACTGTATGAATATAGAGCAGACCAACACTGGAGAGCTTAGAAAACCAGACTGTGTAATTAGAGGCTGAAAATAATCAAACAAACAATGTACAAAGAATCTATTCATAAATAAAAACCAAATGTGAAAATGTCTTTAAGGTCAAATGTGGAAATGCTTGTATGCATCGACTTCCCCTGAGTATTTGATAGACGTATGAGGCTTTGGTTATGCATTAGAAAACAAAAACAGGTGTTTGTGTTTAGCTTTGACCTTGCAGTCTCTGAAGGAGTTGTTAACATGCACTACTCACTGTTGGTCTACATGTATTCAGCTGGAAATACCAGGCGTCATTTGCAATTCAATTGAGAAAATGAGGCACAAACTGCAGTTTTTGCGGTCGTTTTGGATTCTTACATCTGATTCACAAATGTGTAAATATGTAAACTTATTTTTCAGATGAAATTACACTGAAGCTGTATAATAATTCTGTCTCCTTTCAAGGACATTCTGCATGACTGTCTAACAGACCAAGAACTGTAGGACTAAGTTCTCAAATCCTCCTCCCATCCTCCTGCATTATTATATCTGTAAATAGGGTTCCCATGTCGAAGCACATGACTAGGGAGACTTCAGTCTTGTCTCGACCAAATTAAATCAAAACTTAACTGTAGCATGAAGCCCATGTCATAGCTTACACATAATTTGTGCAAATGCCCCTTCAAGTCTCTGCAACTGTGAATTTTACTATTAATATTAAGCTAAGTTGCATCTTGTCATTTCACATACTGTACTCTGAGGTTGAACTCACAATAAGATTATTTCTGGCTCACTTGGAAGGATTAAGTAATACAGACCAAAACAGCTTCAAGATTGTTTATGCTGAGCCAACATTTAGTCTGGCCCAGTCACTTGCACACTGTGACCTTTTGCACCTTCACTTTTCCCTTGCTAAAATGGTCTCCATTCTCTTTGAACTGGCTCATTATTTGAACATTTGCGCCAGCACCTGGTTGCAAGCCCGACTTCAGACGACTGAGATGCTGCTTTTGGCTTTCTGTTTCGAGACAGCCATCTGAAAGTACAAAGGGGTGTAAAGGAACTTGAGCTCCAAGACATTTTTATGGCCCCCAAATAGAACATAAACACTTTTATCCTGTGTATGCAAGAAAGATGAACATGTTCAAAAGATATTTGATGAACCACTCTGAAAACAAACAGCTTTGAAGTGAAGAAATTCTAACTTGCTTTTCCTGTCTGGACTCATGTCTTTGTTGACCGTCTTCCTGCCTTTCAGAGGGAATGTTATTATTCCACTGGTGGTCATTTTTTGTTCATTCTCACTTCAGTTGACCCACGGCACAGATGTGTCCATGGTTAGTGTGGATCATTAAGATGACCCAGGTGGAAAAGGGATATTGATGCACCATCTTGGCCATAAAACCCAACTACTGATGTGTTTTAGAATTGCTGCAGTATTTATTCCTCAGAGAATCCCATGTAACTCTTTAAGCTACATGCCGACTGTATATTAGCTGAAATGATGCAGCAGTAACACAATCTGAACACAAGTGGTCTGTTTAAGAGCACTTGGAGAAGCATATAATGTATATGGACAGTTGTGATGTTTCTCAGCTATCAACTTACATTTGCTTTTTGGAATTAGGAGTTGCTTTCAAGTTGTATTTGGTTTATAGAACAAAGCAACTGGTAATCCCACAAGCCCAGGCTGTAATCTCAGTTATGCTTGCTGGGCAGCTTCCTTGTTTTCTCCTCACTGAGTCACACATGCTACATCCACAGAAAAAGGCAATGGGGTTTTGTATTCCATTTGTAGTTAGGCTTTTCTGGGGCTGTGATGGGTTAGTTTTTCAAAGGAGAGAGTTCATTCACATTTGTTTTTTATTTCACCTTTCGGAGGTAAAACATTCACTTCCACTACTGTTTGTCAGCAGAATATTGTGCAGACATGCACCTTTCCTGCTTAAATCATTAGCACAAAAGAAACTAACCGATTATTTAACAAAGTTCGAATAAATAGATAACCCCCTCTCTAAAGTCACACTCTGAGCCCAACAGGAAAAGGCTGTGGATGAAAACATCCAATCATTGAAGTCTAAAGTCTGTTTTTGTTAAATAAAGATTACCTGATTACCTGCACCAAGCTGTTCCCATTGAGCACCTCACAACCACAAGCACCATTACTGTGCTTATCCCACCATAAACACTGAATATCACTAGCATTTGCGTATCGCCTACTTTTACTTGTAATCACACAGACTTTAATTTTCGGATTTCCAGATTAAGGTGTGCCACAAGAACCCAGCTCTTGATTAATTAAAGCTGTTATTTTTCTGCCTGCATGCTAGAGAACATCGCTGCGGTGAGTGCACAATGTACAGTGGAGCCTTTATTCCTAAGCATAGAAAAGTTGAACAAAGTGGTGATAAAAGGAGATAAATAAGATTCTGATTAAATGTCCTGTCTGTCTGTTAGCATGAAAAGCATTACCATGTCATGTGAGGGGATGGATTTAGAGATAGGTTTAAAGATAGAAACTAAAACTTTCTGCAAACCTGCAACTCAGGATCAATGATGACCTGATGCTAAACAAACTGGGCTTAGACCAGTTTCCACCACTAATAACCACTTAGGCCAGGGAAGGGAGGAAATGACCAAAGCCCCCTCACTAAAACTCACCTGACCTACTTTCTTTTGTGTGCGTGTGTGTGTGTGTGTGTGTGTATGCATTTAAGACATTGTTTGTACAAGTGTGTGAAAGGGAGAGCAGACAAAAAAGTGTGTTCAAATACAATGACCGTCATTAAGGGTGCCTTCGGTAGTTGCAGGATGTTATGCATAGCAGTGTGTTAATTTCTGTGTGTGTGAGATATGGGTTGGCAACTGAGGCCACAGCTGCCATGTGTTGCCCAGCTGTGGTTGCCTGGCGTTGGCTCTGCAGACTCATAGTGGAGGGAACAGGCAGAATATAAATACTGACTTCCCCTCTCTGCCTTTCTTCTGGGATAAACAAGAGACTCAGCGCTGTACAATAAGGACTATTTTGCCATAGGAAACACAAATGTGGTTGGACACATTAAAGCAGTAGGTTACAGTAATGTGAACACTTCTGCAACATTTTAAGTGGCTGAGAAATGCAACACATTTAACTAAGCTGGGTATTGTCTCAATCTCGTACTGAAAGATATTCATAAGGTATTCATAAAACTCATAAAACCCTATTGTATATATCTCTACTATTTATGCATTCACATGCTTTATTTACTTCTATTTTTAGTAGTTTCCCTTGTTAGTGGTTAGTGGCATAACACACGGTGGCTTTTATTTCGATGGAGACACGGGAAATCCCATCAAGCAATACTACGGGTCATTTTCTCAATCTTTCTGGTCAGAACTGCAATGAAATCATGTACCACGCCATCAGACCCCAAATTTGGCTTTTAATATGCCTTTATGTAGAGCCACGCAGCTTTGCATTATTTTTTGTTAAAAAGTAAAGGTGAAGTCACAGCATCTGTAGAGTCACACCACACCTGCAGTATCTCCACTGTCAATTTGTATGATTCATAACAATCAAAATATGGCTCCGAGCCTTTTGCTCGGAGAAAAGTTGCTCATAGGCTGAGTTGCTACAGGCAATAGAATCAGCTAAATTAATCTAATTCAGTTTCCACTGACCTACATTTCATTCTGCCTTTAATTTCAGAATTACCTGTATATCAGTCTGATCTGAGCTTAGGAAACATCCCTTGATCATAGGGTATGAAATCTCTTTGAAGAAGTCTGACCCACTATAGTGCAGACATAACCTTGTTTATGCTGTCTCCGGCTGTTTGCTCATTTTAGTGTGAGAAAGGCCTGATCCTCAGACATGCTTCGCCTCTCAGAGCTTTTAACTTCGTCTAATGGCTTTATGGCTTTTTTGGAAAAGTGTCAAGTCACTGAGTGCACTGCAAAGACTAATAATTCTGGCGGCTTGGCCAGTGAAGAACTGGGTTAAGTGGTGAGGCAAGGGTGAAATTAGAGAAGAATTACTCTGCAGTGAATGTGTAAACAAACTGCAACATTCTGGGTTATCACTATAGACCCCAAAGTGTATTCAAATCGCCATATATCACACAGTGTAATGGGAAAATTGTCCTCTGTGATGCAAATAACTGGGTAAAAAACCCTCAAGAGATCAGTGTGCAAAATAACTGGTCGACAAAAGAAGTACAGTTCTTCTTAAGAAGTCTGCTTAACATATGGTGCTGTATTAAATGTTACAACAGTAGGATATTTTCAGTTAAGGAATCAATTGAAACCAAGTCAAGCTAAAACCATCCAGCCTACAAATCAGCAACCCAACCAACACAAACTGTCTATCTATATCTAACAGAATAAGAAGACAACAAGCCAGACACATGTGGTTCACAAGGTTATTGTGGATCAAGCTTGAGAGAGAATGCCTAAATCACCACCTTTTATTTATTTTCTATATAATTTGCCTTGTTCATAAAGTTACATAGAGGTCCTCTTTCTGTTGAGTGTTCAGGTAAGCATCCACTTGATGACTTAAAAGGTCATATCTACATCGGACAGATCATTCTCACTTTACGCATTCTTCTCAACCATCTGACTTAATCTCATATTGACATCTGACATTAAGCCTTAATAGGAAATAGGATGTGTTCACAGACTAGGCGGATTGAAAGTGGTAGATGGGTTAAAAGGGGGGGGCATGACGTGCAGATTAACATGCTTTCCTCTGTTTAAGAATGAGTATATAATGAGTTTGTCTTTACAAAGAGATGTTGCTCATTCAGTGCATGCTTTGTTCCGCATTTGTGAAAGCAAGGGAAAGAAACAAAGCTTGCTTACTTAAAAAAAATTCAGTTTCAACATAACATGTTGTAGCATCTGATAGAGGAATTTATTCACATTAGTCACTGGTAACAGAATTTCAAGGGTAAAAAGTAATGACGTGTTGAATTGAGAATGGCCAGTGGTGGAGGACATAAGTACTTCTTCCATTTTGATGTTTCTTAAGTATCAACTATCCAAACTAAATGTGGGTAAAACTTAGTTTGTGTAAGTTTCAGCTTTTCATTTCAACTGAAAAACTGATGAGAAAACAACAGGGTACAAAGACTGACAAGAATGGACATGAGAAATCAGGAGTGAAACTAATTTGTCTAAAGAGGAGTTGGCTCCGAGTGACTTTTTGGCTCCATGCTGTGCAGAAAAATCAATCAGATCATTAATGACACAACTTTCAGCTTTCCCTAATAGCAGAGTAAAAATACTTAAGTACTTTGAAGAGTCCTTAGAGGAGAAGACCTCTCACAAGGTAACAGGATGTCAGGAGAAAGTAGCTAATTAGTGGAAATGGATGTTTAGTTTTTCAGGCTGTGTCTAGCCTGCACTTGTGTTGTGTTATGCTGTGTGTGTATGTGTTTGTGTGGACGGGGCTTTCCAGGAATCTGGTGTCAATGCAGCCAGGGATCAGATAACCCTCCTACTTCTTTCTTAGATCTGATCAGAGTCAACACTGTATGTATCTGAGATGACTCAAGACAATGACTTTTTGCTACAGAAAGCAAAATACACTAGGACAACTAAATGTTGCATCCATGGAGTGGGATTATGAAAAGTTTTAATACATAATTCTGGTAAAGGTTGGGTTAAGTACTTCACACAGTCCAATAATACTGGAAGATACAGTGAAGTAAGTGAATTTTCGATCATCAGTTTCCGAAAGGTACAAAAACTATAAGATACAGCCACTGTAGCTTTGTCAAAATATACAAATATGTACCTTCCTTTTGAAATTCCTTCATATTACAATGGGTCATCTAGTTCTGTTCTGAGCTACATTTTGACCTCATCAAAATCTGTCCCAGACAACCATTTTGATAGATGTTGTATTTAAATGCCAAAAAAGAGGATGCTGTTACAAATACAACACCTTAAAGACAAGCCTGATAGGATCCAATGTAAGTCAAACAGCGAACCAGTGGTAGGATACGAGTGGGTGTAATAGACCAACTTGTTCTGACTCCTAGATTTTTTTATTATTAGTCCCATTAAACACCTGCCTTTAGACATATGTTCAACTATAACTGAATTTTGTTCTGTCTCTCTAGGAAACCAAAAAAGAAAGATAGCCTCCTTCCTGCAGGTGTTTCCATTAAATTATAACAGCAGTTTGTCAGCCAGGTGATTTTTTTGGATAGTTATTCTACAAACCAGCTGTGTTTCATACAATTCTTTATGTAAGAGTAGTGTAAACTTTAGATATGTGTCTCTTAAAACACAACCACAGTGTGGCCAAAGTCCAAAATCTGACAACATCATTTGCACATTTCATTTTGCATGTTTTTGTATGGACTTGCTCTTTCAGGTGGGGCAGATAAAAACTCAAACCCAACATGTGCAGCAGAGAACACAAAAGTCATGGTTTTTCCTAGTAAAACCTGTCGTAATGAATTTCACAACCTACTATTAATGTAACTTTTTCAGTTGTCGCAACGTCTTTCTCACTACTTTCCTTTGCAGTTCTCATTTGTTTGTTAAATTTATATGAACTGCATTGTTTGATGTGTCATTATGAAAATTTATGAAAATCAGAAACTTTCAACCCAATTTGGCCTAAGAGACACTGAATAACATTTAGTTATTAGTTAAAGAACTATACAGATTTAGTGTTCAGTATTAGCCACAGAGATGAAAACAGTTGCCTTGTGCAGAAGAATGACACCCTGTCAAAGATGATAAATCAAAAGGCTGCATCCAAAACTTCATCCCTGGATTTAATTGACCATTTCAACAGCGGGAAACCACAAAACAGCAGGTTGCTGAGGGATTAGTGTCAGGAGATCATCTCAGACTAAACCCCATTTTACTAGATGTTTTTAAATACTGCCTCTGCAGTCACTGGACCAAGAAGCGACCACTCAAGCAGCAGTTTAAAGATTCCTGTGTTACTGCAGAGCTGTGCAGTTTGTGTACATCAAGTTGGCTTGGCGTGGAGGGAAAGTATGAAGACATCACACACAGGAGGAGTGACAGTTTTTAAGATTATCTTAATGGAGTTCCTGCCTTGTGGGAGGTCACACAAAGGTCAGGTGACAGCTGAAGATCACAAGCTACACCTGAACCTGAACCCACTTTATTTAAACACAGACTTGGGCTTAAACTCCACATTCTTTATTTTGATTATTGTAACTAAGTGTCCTATTTCTAGATGTTTTCCAGAGCGCTCACAGTTTTTAAAAACAAATGGATGTTCACAAGAAATAATCACTAATCTCATACTGACAGTTCCCTCATAACACCTGAACTGGCTCCAGAGCAGCCTTCTGTATACCATGTTCTGTATGAACACACATGTGGAGGGAGCTGGCAAGAGTGAAAGGTTAGGAAGTGTCAGGGTCCAGAGGAATGCTTAAACCCATCCGGGAGGAAGCCGAGACTTTATAGAAAGCCAGGGGAAGAATGGAAGAAGAGCAGCAACAGAAGAAGGAAGAAGATGAGGAAACATGTCCTAGTGGAACATTTACTTCAAATTTTCACAATGTGCACAATAAGTCATGGCAGGTTTTCACTATTAAATTTGGCACCTGCTTTTGACTTTAAGGCATTTATCAGAGTCTTGCTGAATGAGAATTTGTCAAGCTGTCCATATTATTTTTTAGTCTGACAGCGAGTGAGCTTACATAGGTTAAGAAGATTTATCATTTTATGAAATTAAAAGAAAAATAAGACATTTTAATGCCTGTCCTGCAGCGATAATCCCCAAACTAATATATTTGTAGTCAAAACATATGTGAGAAATCAGCCTTCACCTGATCCTCGTCTGAAGCACACAATGGCCGACCTTGTCGACCGTCACGGCCTCATTATCACAATAACACAAGGCTGCTATTGTGGCAGTTACAGTAAATCATGGATTAACCTACAAACTAAGACAAGAAGCAGATATGAAGGAACCTGCAGGACCGTATTATGGAATACTTTGGAAAGAAGTCAAAAATGCCTTGCATGTGCCGGGGTCACACCGGAGGACACTGACTTAACCATGATAGTGAAGCTTATAAAGTCTTTAAATGGCCGTTTGTGGATATATGTCCAGGATATTCAGTATATCTCAGGAAGACATCTGAGAGGTCTGCAGATACACAGAAGTTATTACTGAATGTGAAAACTTGTCAGGACTGTCAGTGGTGAAGATTTCCAGCAACCTAACGGTCAAACACTGTTTTCCTGTTGCCCATTTTTTATTTTCTCACAAGCATACTTTGCTTGGAGGAAGGGATAGCATAAGTTCTGTTGGCTCTTATATTTCTCTGTTTCTGATTGTTGTTTAAGCTGCATGATCATTTTGGAGAGTAGTTTGTGCTACTGGTGTGTTTTGTCCACATAGTGATATAAAGAGGAGCAGATTCTAGGCATATTTTATTCATTTAATTCTAAACAGCCTAATATGATGTCATCAAATCTTATGAATGACTTTCTGTCGTAAACTTACTTATTGAATAAAATAAGGTCTCAAATAAGGTTTCAAACAGGAATTTAAAATGATCAGCTACTTTAAATATCAAAGATCAAAGAAACTAAGTTTCTGTTAATCATTTAACACATTATTAATACTCTCCTGGCCTTCACTGAAAGAGGAGTTCAGCACAGACCAACTACAGTGATAAATAGCACAGCACGGTGGATGCTTTTAGTCCACCAAAGTAGACTCAATGTCTCACTTCTTGTCTCACCCCCAGACAACTCAGCTGCTCATTAAAATAATAGATATAAACAAGAATTTTGGAACGCACTCATCAGTGCAGTCAGTGGAGGAAATAAAAATAAACAGGTTTCCTGTCTGGGCCTTGGTCTGGAACTACAAGCCTGAGATTTTGATTTCCCACAGTTACAGTTGCCCCTCTGCTCTATATACAGTCAGTTGGCAGCGGTGAAACCAGTTTAAGAACAAATGCTGATGGCTCTGGCTCACATCCGAGAGAAGGTGTTATTTTAGCAGTGGTGTAAAAGCCAGCAGCAAGGCTCGACTGGTTTGATGGGTATCTTTTTTTTTTCCACTAGACATTCAAATGACACGAGAAATAAGATACCAACCCCTACTGTGACTACTGTTCCAAGCTTAATCAGATGTTTCAAGGCAGGGAAGCAATGCAGTCACAGTTTGAGGTTATGTTTTCATATTGTATGGCAAAAAGTTTAAAGCACTATGTTTTTCCTGGCTAGATGATGGTCTGTTGGTTTCAGTGAAGGGAAAATGCTGCAACATATACACAGTCAGACAGACAAAGCCAGCACCATAAAGAAATTGTCTTAATGGTTTCAGTAAATATATCTGGGTTGAATTTTGGAGGACATCAAAATTCACAATTAGGCCACAGGATAACATCTAAACTATCTCCATTACAGCTGAGCAACTTTATTTAGTAACGGTGGTCATAAGATGCGATTGAAATCCAGGAAATGGAAAATAGATCGACCTAGTATTAATAATTATTCATCAGGTTGCTGTTTCCAAGATCATTATTTAACCAGTTGCTTTGGTCATGTGTCTGAATACTTTTGGCCACATAGCGCGTCTATCTTATATTTGATATATGCTATTTCACTTTTACTTTACTTAATGCAGGAGTCACAGTCAGGCACAAAAAAAGAGACGTCCATTATTTGCCTCTCAAATTAGTCACATGTCAAGGTAAGAATCTTCTGACTAGACAAAACCTGTAAACCGAGGAAGAATTCAGCTGTAAGTACAGTTGTCCTGCAAGGACGACGAGGAGCAGGGGGAGTTTGATTGCACAAAACGACAAATCTGCAAGTTGTTTAAATTCTTCTTGGTTCGTTCTGGCTGCTCCACAGGTGTCAGGTTTCAGCTTTAAACAAGCCAAGCAGAAACACAAGGAGAACACGGAGGGAAAAGGAAAAGAGAAATGCTGTGTAACAGTACAGTTAAAATCATCGTTAAAATGAAGCAGAAGAAAATGGGCAGGGTTTTTGTTTATTGTGGGGAGCCTATTAATGTCTATGATGGAGCTATTACTTTTTATGGTTTTAATGAGAAATACAGACGGCTGAAGCCTGTGGGAGGAGATGAAAGAAAAAAAACCCCATAAAGAAAAAATCTACGGAAGTTTCAGAACTGGTTTTCAAATCTAGAAAACCAGGTTAATCAGAGCAGGCCTGTTGTTTTATTACAACTTGCTGCTAGTCTCTGAGAAAAGTTCAGACCTCAGCATCATCAACAGCCAAAGCAACACATAAATATAACACAGCTCAGTAAAGTTGGGCATCATGTAAACTAGGATATTCCCACCACCACATGAACATGATATTTCTGTCCTACAAAACTGAATTGAAGAAATCTAGTATCAAGAACAGATATGTATGTCCACAGCCTTACACAATATGTCTGCAGCTTTATTAACCTTTGAAATATGGAAAATTGAGAGATTGTTAACTATTGAAATGGTCAAATGCCTACATGCTGTATGCTTGCGAGCAACAACCTATCATGCATGTTTCCCAAGTGGAAAAAGAAATTTGTGTCACTGACCTCCAAACTGTCGACAAAATAACTAAGATAACAGGACTTGAATTTTTAAAAATGATGTAACAATAAGTTTGTCAGAGGCATGATGGTGCCTAGTAATGCAGATAATGGGGACATTTTATGAGCTGTAGGAAGTGCGCTTTTAAATATGATGCATTTTAAGCATCAATTATTCATCAGTGCTTTTCTTACATGTCTTGCTACTTACAGTACACAATGCGGCTACATGAACCCAAATTAAATATAAATGTCCAAACTTTTTACAATTAGTCCATGTTTTATATAAAATACTGAACTCTTTTCTGTTCCTTAATGTTTCAGGTATTTGGATATTATCTGATATTGCGAAGCACTGGGTGACAATGGACACTGCTGCTGCCGAATATATTTGCCTTGATGACCTCTGTGAACAAAAGAGAAACACACACACACACACACACACAGACACACACACACAGACACACACACACACACAGACACACACACACGTGAGGCAGATCTGCAGTGTGATTGGCTGACGCGTGAAGCATACCTTGCACCACGCCCACTGGTTCAAATAAAAACAAACCCTGGAACCGTCTGACAGGCTCAACTCACTGATTCAACTGCGTCAACACACACAAACACACCCCACCTTCAAACACTGCACGTTCTGCTCCCTCACAGATCAAACACATCCACTGCTGACGGTTACTAGATGCAATAAAAGTGGATATCGACCTATCGATGACGATGAAGCTTCTTCGGCCTTGAGGGTGTCCGTTTGTAAAAGCTGAATGAAGCAGCTTGCCTCATCCTGCCTGCAACAGCTGCTGGTTTGAATTTCAAAAAAGAGCTTTAGTGTTTCAAACTGCTACAAACAGTCTCTTAAAACTTCCACTTTATAGAAGGCCCTGTCTGGCAGCTTTTCTCTGCTGAGTAAAATGTGCACAGAAGAAAAAGTCACTGACTGTTGCTGGACATGAAAACCGATCCATGTTTCAAGAAAATACTCAAAGTGATTCATGGATTTGTGATAGCGCTATTTATAGAGACTTGACTGACTATTGTCCAGACTGTTTTGGCTGCAGCTCTGTAATTAGAGACAAGAAGCCTCCTTCATATGTCACTGTCAACACATTGACAATCACATCAAAGTGCTGTGCTAAAGCTCAGCAGCGCAACGTTCAATTTAGGTGAGGCTGGTGTCTCTGGACTCATAAAACACTTAAATAACAGATATAGTCAAAAAGGATTCATTAGTTTTAAGTATCTAAAAAATGTATTACAAAACATTATTTAACTTACAATAACTACTCCCTTCACGCTCCTAAAACAATATAAACCACATTGTATTTAACACGGACTGTGTTTACTCTAGTTCAGTTTGTTAGTTAAACAGTTTTCCTGAACTGGTAACACCCTGCAACTGACATTTTCTGCATTGTTTAAATTCAGGTGTTAGCACAAAAAATCAGGATTAATCCTGAAAACTGTAATTAAAACTACAGTATACCATGTCTGACTTCACTTCCACTCTACAATAAGATACATTCTGGAGCATATTTCTGCTCCTTTTGTAAAGATGTAAACAAAGATCTCATTCAGTGCTTGGTATATGAAATATCTTTGTTCTTACACTGGTGTGCTGCAAATGATGGTGCAGAATAAATACAAAAAAGTTAACTGACGGATTAGGATTATTATGATTGAAGAACCATCAGTTTGGTTACACTCAGACTGTGACAACAGATGTCTTTGAACCTCTCTCACACTGCGACTTAATGCCACGGTTTCTGAGCCACGACCAAAGATATAGCCACGTTTTCATCTGTGATGGTACAAAATCACAACCGTTTCCCACTCAATCCTGCCTGTGGCTGCAGCAGGGTTTTCTGTAGCTTCCTCCTACATTCATCTCAAATAAGAACAAGCACTTGGGCACACTCTTCATAATTTCACTGTGTGGCAGGCAGGTCGACTTGCAAACCCTAGTAACAGCAACAACCCAGCCTCAATAACAACAGAAGATCTGTATGTAACCCATAAACATGAAATTAACTAGAACAGCTGAGAGACAACACGTCTTGTCCTGTTTTTCATTCAGTTTTTTAGAAAATGTGTAAATTATTAGTTACTGGAACTTCAAACTAACTACCTCCTTAATATTGGTGTCTCATGGGACCACCTCAACCTCCTAATGCCAACTTTCATGCTCTGTAACGACACCACCTAACTTTCTCCATTACAAATACTATATGGCTGTTGGGTTTCTTAACTACAGCATGTCACTGTTGGTCGTAAAGACCTGCAGGCACAAACAGCAGAGTACAAACAGTTGGAGGACACGGTCTCACTGTGCACAGATAAGGAGGTGCAGTGGGGCATGGTTTTTACACAGTAAAGTAACTAAAGGAGTACACCAGACATCTTGGAGGTTTCTCGCAATAAATGGAAGGTTGAAGGCTTGATGCGCTTTGCCAATAGAGTGTCTTTGTTCAGCCTCAGTCACTGCGGGTCCCTCATCTAAACTGTCTCCAGCATAAATATGAAATCACTTCAATTCCTTCCGAGTTCACATTCCTCTCAGCTCCAACTGTTGGCCTCCATCTGCAGTGGCTGGACGCTGGTTTACTTGCTTGTCAAATGCCCTTTCCCTTAAAGACTGGCCTCTTTGTTTCAGCTGCGATTAACTGGCAGATATAAAGGCAGGCAGGCCGATATTTGAGACAATTGTGCACGCCTGGCTGCTTCTGGCACTCAGAAATATTCTCCCTCTCTCTCTCTCTCACAGAGAAAGCTCAACAGCCAGATGTACTGTACACTCGTCATGAGACCGGCACGACTCTGCCGCTGGGAAAAAAACTGAGTGTTTGTTTTACTTTGCTCACACAGGCACCTGGGAGCTCAGTGAGTCTCATAACCTTTGGCCTTTCATACCACTGAAAACCTCAGTGTATTTTAAAAACTGCATGTGCACCAATGAGAGAGCAGGCAATGTCTCAACCAGGAAGCAGAACTTTTTATAACTGTTCAGCTGTCTAACTGTAACACCTCTGCTCTGTGGCCTGAAGAGAAACCGGTTTTAAATCTCTTTCAGCAATGTGTTTTGTTTTTCCTAAGCTAGTCTGTCAGCATAACGTCAGCCAAACTTTTGAATCATACTTTTACTACAGCATTGGAAGCCAAAAAGAAAAACAAATTAGGAATGACTCAGGTGGTGCTGCTGTTACCTGGCTGATGTCACCAAAGGGAGGTGTTCGCTCTGACGTTGTAAATCAACCGCAATTAGCCATGAGTCAGTTTGTAGAAGATTTACACAACCAGAGTGCTTCAGATTATGAAGATGAACCACCTGATATTCAGATCTTTATATAATGACATATAGAAAGATGAAAGTTTTTCCTTTAACATCTGATGAATCTTTGCTGGATGTATACTCTTTTACTTGCTTTATAATGATCAAACAGCTGTTAGTTAAACTTGTAACGGTTTAGATTAAACTTAACATGACCTGAATATGTGAATAACCATGACTCAATCAAAAACAAACAAACAAAATGATTTTTGGCATTAGGTGGGAACTCACTGTGGATTTTTTACCACATTTAAAGCAGCGTCCAAACAGCAACACTGGGAGGAGTTTATCATGTGAAACTGTTGCAGTAGAGTCCAAGCCAGTGCCAGTGCTGAGTGCCAGCCTAATAAATTAACTGACAGTGTTTTCAAACTGAGGATGACAGAAACAAAACCCCGAAACTGTCTTTTGTCACACAACCATCCCACAAGTGGTTGACTCCTGGTGGGACACAGGTTCAGATTACTATTAATAGCTCTACAGCACGTTTTTTTTTTCTTCCTTGGAGGAAATACCACAGATCCTCTGGGACCCAGTCCAACCCCCTCTCTGCCAAACTCAGTCTCTCTGATTTTCCTATGATTTACCTATAAGAGCTTACAAAGCATGTGTGTGGCGATCTGCAAAGTGTTTATGAGTACTTTATGGCACCTTTACTCTCACCACAATTCATTAGGAAACCATAGTAATGAGCTGATGTTGATCTCGTTGTGCTTAAAAGTGTTTGTTTATTTATATAGATCTTATATAAATAGATCTTATAGAAGATTTGGTACTCTGTGGTGAGTTTGTGCTGACTTTACAGCACAGCGTGGCATCAGCGTCATTCAGCCTACAGTTGCAAACATGCTGCAAAAATTGCTACTCAACAGAATTATTGTAAAGTTTCCTAAAGTTACAGGGGTCACACTGAGTAAAAGTGCGATAGGTACGACCCAACAGGTAGAGGGACCGTCTAAAGTTCAGTGTCCAACATGCTGCATGAATGAAGCGGTGAAAGACTTGAGCTGTGGCTTCTTACCTCTGTGAAGAAATTATCCATTGCCTTCGTTATTTTAATCCCCGAGGATTTACTGTATGAAAACCGCGCGTCCTGTGAATCCAACTCATGTGTTAGTTGGTGTTAGTTTGGTTCCCAGCAAAGAAAAAATGAAGCAGATCCAGAGTTTCAGTCCACGGTTTTCCTCCTGAACGTCTGCAGGATGGAGAACAGTCAGTCAGTCAGTGAGTGAGTGAGAGAGGGTCAGTGTGGAGCTACAGTAGCAAATTTACTCTTTGTTTCATTGGTTACTCCAACACAGACACCAGGAGTCTCTTGTGAAGAAACTGTCTGCTCCTGGAGCCCAAACCCTTTTCTGTGCGCCTCTGTTGCGTCTCTGTGCGTCAACTAGGTCCACGGCTTCGTCTGGTTCGGTGGTTTGTTGCTTTTGTCAGCAGTACAACGTGCAGCAGGAGCGAACCCACGAGAGACCAGACCGGTCAAACTTTGGAGACGCTCACTCAGTCACTCACTCACACCGGTGGACAATAATCCAGAAGCTCCACCTCCCCAACTCAGCAGTCTGCCCGGTGTCTCTCTGACTCCTCCTGCTGTCAACATGCGGAGCCTGGCCCACAGTGAATGAAAGTGGAGGGGATAGTTTGCAGGTAAAAAGTGACAATGGTTAGATGAAAGTGGATGTGATTAAAATATCGACACGATACTGTGTAATTTATAATGTTCTGATACTAAATCTAAACTTGAAGTTTAGATCATTGGTCAACTATAGTGTAAAGGGTCAACTACTAAAGCTAAAAGGACAGTGAGGTTGGTTTTTTTGTTTTTTTATATGGATTGAACACATTTTCATTTGAGGTATATGTAATCCTCAATGTTCCATAATCCCCTTTGAAAATGTACCTTTGATCAAACAGTATCAACTCAACCTACAGATGCTATTTTTAAAAAATCTTTCAGCCATGTCGCATAGCCTTCACCAGTGGAGTGGGTTTGTTCAGTTGTCCTAACAGTGCTGTGGATGAAATCCTAATAAACACTACACCACTACAGTTTGAGCTGGGATTGTTTTGTTATTGTACAAACTGAAACTATTTTTACTGACAGGATAGGCCTTTCGCATGTAACAAAAACATTTATAACTTTATAATTAAATCTGAAATACCATCATTAAACCTAATCTGAAAAAAGAAACAAATCTAACAAGTCTGCCACCACAACATGCTGAAGATAATTATTGGTAAACTAGAAATAAATGAAATACACCAGTACTGTGGTGACAGATGTTTAAACTACACACACTTTCAAGCCAAATTACAACTCTGTTAAAAATACAGCAAATACCTTTGCAAGAAAAGTATAAACAGTGCAACTGTTTTATAACTGAGTCATTCCCATGAGAAATAATCTCAACAGAATATTCTGCATGGATTTTATCCTGTTTACATACATTTTGGATCTAATAATAACATATGAGCATTCAGAGTATCTTCTGGTGGTGCTGCTTTTGTTGTTGTTGAGACCATTCATTTGTCATGTGCACTGCTGAATGAAATATTTACATCTGTTAAAAACACTCAACCACTGACTTCACCAGAAGCCTAAAAGATGTTGAGGGAGGTTTATATTAAAGAAGAACATTTATCGTTTGTAGTGATGATGAAGATACACTTACAGAAGCAGGAACACATTTTCTTCTTCCTTTCGTCAAACTCATTGTGACAAATGTTCACCATGTTGCTGATGGTGATATTACACTGCTTTATGTCTGTGTTACACTGAAACAAAGAATGTATTCAGGGAAGAATATTCAATCAGAAATGCCTCTATATATGCAGTGCCTTGCTGGATGACATCATGTTGCAACTATTTTTTTAACATTATTTAGAAGGCCAGTCCTCACTGGCTGTCTCAAGGACTGTGTTTTTCATGCACAATGTCAGTGTAAAGGTGGATTTAAGATTTTAGAAAATTTAGTTTTGGAAATAATAATAATAATTGATACTTTATTAATCCCCTTGGGGAAATTCTTTGTAGACAGGCTGCCCCTTTGAGGCGCCAATATTACGGGGTACAGTGTCTTGTCCAGGGACACTTGTGTACTGGAAATCAAACCCACAATGTTGGGTTTATAAACAACTGTGAATGACTGTGCTGTGGTCGCCCCACTTAACCTATATACTTTAGCTTTTTGTTGAATTTATTTGAATTTAGCACAAAAGGCTTGAGAGTAGTTGTAGTGTGTAACAAGCCTACTGTGTCTTCACATAAAATCTAAACACAGGATTATGTGTGTGCCTCTGGTTCGTTACTTAATTTGCTTGACACACAGTATAACCCCTAACCCCTCCTGGTTTGGGCCCTGGGGCCCTGCCTGCGATTCATCCCCCCATGTGGGATTTAGCACCCACCCCTGCTGACTGACTGACAGGGGAGCAACACATTTGACCACTGCCCCCTGACCCCACAGAAGATTTACCTTCAGTTTGGATGACAAACAACAATTCAGGATGGTTAACTTTAATTTATTGCCATACCAGGTAGTATGGCAGAAAAATGAGAGACTTCAGTGGTGCTGTTGATTGTCTAGACTGATTGTCTACTCTATCTATGATCGAGGTTAGGTCAGGTACTGGAACAATTGCAAGTTGGTTAGAAATAATGTTTTGGGTCGAAAGAATAGTTTTCTTAAGGTTAGAGGCTATAGGCTCTTTGCCGTCATGCCAAAAATCAGTTTCAAACAGGAAACAAACATCACTTCTGTGTTTACTGTTTTGTCTGATCCACCGGACTTACCCTGTAACACCGACTATCTATCTTTTGCTATCTATACTGTCACTTGACAGTCTTCCTTACCTTATTATACTGTAAGTGCTACAAACCCTAGAGTGTGCTGTTTGATGTTTTGACTTGCAAATCATCAAAGAATGCATTCAGGGGAATGAATCAAACACAAATGTGCCACCAATTCATGTCAGGATTAGTCCAAATCTTGCCCAAAGCCAAATGGCAGTGGGATGTGAATTTAAAATTATTCTAAGTAATATTTTATTGATACACAGTGTCAGGGGCACACCACCCAGTAAGTACCTGAACTTATGACTGATAACCAGTTATGTATCTCTGAGATGTTCTCAACCCTTAAGTACTGTCTGGACAGTGTCACCTCAGTGACCATTGACCTGTTCTCAGCTGCTGACATAGGTTAAGTAACACTCGTTCACTGGAGTGGAGGTCTTTGAGCCCTTGAGGATTCCTCATTTGGGGTCAAACTGGACTTGGTGAGAGGTATGAGCTCAGCCCACCTTTCCAAACTCACATTAACATGAACACAGTTTTACTTCTAATCTCGACCTTGTGTGTCAAGGATTCCTAAGCTGACACATAGGTATTGAGTTTGAGTGAAAGAGTGATTTGTACTCTGAGTGATGAGGAGCTGCTCTACCACTTAGCTGTCAGATAACCTCTACATGTTTTAGCCCGTTCACTACAAATCATGTTTAACATCACTCCTCCATCAAGCTGACTTTGAGGTATTTTTCTGCACTTTGACATCCATTAACCTTTTACATAATTTTTCAGTTTATCATGTAACAGTTCTGTAATATTGACACAAAAATGCATGTTCACTGTGATGAATTACACAGCTCATGAATAATAGCAAAGGTTCCCAGCCAGACTCAAACCAGCATACAATAGTCAAGAAACACATGTATAGACTGAACATCAACACAAAATGTTGACTTCTCACAGTTAACGTACATTAAAGTAAGTATAAGGGACATCTCTAACTGGTCAAACACTTGCAACCAGTAGCATGATAGCTGACAACTGCTCCCTTGTTTTCTTGAAGTAATCATTTCATCATTGAGAAGTACTGTAGAATGAGGAGGAGCCAGTTGCCTCTTCTTGTTTAATTCTTTGCTAGTATCTCCAATCTTCCAAAGATTCCAAAACAGGATGAGGAACACAAACATTTCCTGTCGCTGTTGTAGACTCCTAATGATGTGAGATAACAGATCCGGGATATTTTTCCTCCTATTAAGTCGGTCAGTGGTGAAGCCAAAACTGACTTCCTCCAACCAGCATCGTGCTGAGAGGAAGTGAAAGAGAGTGAAGGGCTGATGCTGGCAAATAAAAGAGATGAAGAAGATGGAAGGGATGAAGAAGATGGAGGCAGCTAATGCAAACAAATTATAAATTTGGCCAGTCAGCTCACTATAATGGATAATGCAATGCGATATTTTTTGTATTTTAAAAAAAAATTTGGTTCCTATTTTTATGGATTGTTTTTTATATTAAACATGAATGAAAATACAAAAAGATCCTGTGAATATGAAACTATATTCTGAAGTTAAAATGTTTTTACTAAATATCTCCAATCATTTCAACCTTTAAATCCTCATCAAGAAAAAAACATTGGAACCCCTTCAAAAACCCCCAAACCTTTGCAAAGACTCTTGGAAACTTCTGAAAGACACTTAAAGGAAGGAGAGTGAGTTAAAGAGAAGGAGACAGAGATTGATAATTGCTTGCAGTCAAGCTTGTCTTTAACTCCATGTGATTACCGCAGGCTACTCCTCTTACTGACAAATGATGATACAGTGAACCCTTTCAGTCTGAGCATGGCATGACAAGCCCACTTATTACTATTAACCCATACATAGTGAAAATACTAGAGGAAAACAGTCTGTGTTTAGATTTTACACTTTACAGTATTGTGAACAGAATAATTTGTAAACATGTATGTCTTCATAAAATAATGCATATAGAACAAAAACTACAGATTACAAGCTGTAATTGGTAAATAGCATCACAAAGTCCAATTCATTTGGAAATCTGTTATTATATACACAGATTCTCATGTCCATTTCTGCACTTACTAATCAGGAATATTTGAAAAACTGAATTTGCATTGGAACTGAATAACTGAAACCATGAAGGCATTTGTGTAATAAAAAGATGAACTAGGTGAAAACAGATACATGTGTGTTAGTAGAATAGCATATTCACCTATTCTAATTGTCTACAGATAATATGAAATTACATATCAAAATAATTATTACTTTGTGTTTAAGTATTAATTGGTTTATTTGTGCAGTAGATGTTTCAATTCTATCCTCAAAAATCATTCGAGAAAATGGCTGCAGTATAATTAATGCTTAAGTAATGGTGTCGTGACTCATCTTTACCACATTACCAGAACCAAATGCTTCAAAGGTGCTTTTGAACTACAGGCTGTGATCTTTAAAACTGTTTCTTCTTTTAACCTCTAGCCATGCCTTTACTTCAACAGCTATTTCTGCTCTCTGTGTTGCTATGACCAACTCTTCAAACCTGTGTGTTCATTAAAGGTGCAGAAATGTGTGTTCAATGTGTGTGTTCGGCTACAGATGAAAAACGTGTATACAGGAAGAGAAACCGTGTCACGCTGTCTTGCTTACTTGTTATCGTTGCTCACAACATCAAATGCACCTTTAAATTATTACAGATTGTTTACTACAGTTTGTGCATCACATGAACTGAAAATATTACAATAAATATGACAGGAGTAATAAATAATTTGTAGAATTTTTCAGTTAGAATTTCTTTTCAAATCCAACAAGAGAAATACCCAAATTTGGTGTCTATATCACTGTTGCTCATATTGACCCTGTTTACACCTGCCCACTTGTGTTCAGATTTTATTACTGCTGCATCACTTCGGGGAGAGTCATGCAGGCCAGCACATTTTTACCAAAACAACCACCACATCCTGGACAGATGATGCATTTAGGAAAACATGAGGAGGCATTAACATTTATATGACCAAATATATGTGGTAAAATATGCCCAACGCCTCCTCAGAATGTGGCTTGAGAGATCGGATCACTATCCATCTTGGTGGTTGTTTAGTACTGTTGTGTAGTACAGTTGTGATCCAATCACCCAATAATGCATATTAAATCCAAGTTGATATGGTGTCTGCGGTGTCTGTCTCACCTCTGCTCCCAAATACATACATGGCTGACAGAAAATTATCAATTGCAGTTTGGGACATTTCTTAAAATCATCATCTTAATCACTGTAGCTTTGCACCATTACTGTCTTTATTACTTATTGCTTTATTGCTTATTGCCACTGTCAGTACATGTTTTTTTTTTTGCAATAGAAGTAAACTGGCCCTTTAAGATAAACAAGTCAAAGGCTTGTACAGCCTTGCTGGTGCTATGAGCTTACAACCTGTTTGCAAAGGGACGTAGGGTCAGTAATAGTTCATAAGCAGATCTCTGGGATCATCTCAGAACACATAGCATTTATCAGCTGCTCTGAGCAAAGGTCAGGTATAGCCGCAGGTTATGGCATCTCTCAGAACAAACTGACCCCTGTGTAATCCCCACATACTTCCTGCTGAAAAGAGAAGCGGGTGCTCCTGTTTGCTGGTCTTCTCCCCTGGGAATCCATCAGGAGCAGCTGAGATGCTGATAACAAATTGCTGAGTCTCAGTCTACTGAGGAAGATATAAT
Organism: Helostoma temminkii; assembly: GCA_900302695.1. Lineage (NCBI taxonomy): Eukaryota > Metazoa > Chordata > Actinopteri > Anabantiformes > Helostomatidae > Helostoma > Helostoma temminkii. The sequence goes on along the minus strand of OMLM01007758.1, from coordinate 316,727 downwards.
AACAATAATGATAATGATGTACTTCACTGATCCATTTGGGGAAATACCAGACAGTAGATGGTGGCACTGCTACAGGTTTTCATTGTCTTGTCCAAGGACACCTCGATAAGTGGCCATAAGGAAGTAGTCCCAGGAGTAAAATCACTCACTCTGGGATTAATAGACAACTGGTCTACAGTAGCAGCTGAGCTCCTGACACCCCAGGGTGTACAGTTACACCATAGTTTTATATCAGTTCAGGTGCTGCAGATACAATCAAGCCTATATTATCAACTACAATACTCACTGTGTCCAGAACAACTTTATTTAGTCAATTTCATGCATTTACATTGTTTGAATCATAAAATACTGTGACATTAATGATGAATAAATGATCTGAAATTGGCAATTTGGTAAGATTGTCTCTTTTTGCCATCATAAGCAAAAAATAATGAAAAAATGATGCCTTTCAGAGTTGGCCTTAGGTGATACTACATTTTTTACCTGCAAAAGACCTAAAAGTCAACTTCAAACTATCTGTACTTCACTGTCTCCAATTAGAAGTACAAGATTTAACCTCTGAAATGTTGTTGTGGATATTCAATTCAATTTAATTGAATTTTATTTATATAGCGCCAAATCATAACAAAAGAGGGAGAGAGGGAGAGAAGCACAACTACAGGAGAGAGGACACAAAGTTAATAATAAACTAGGGTGGCGTATCAGTAAATAGAGAAAGGAGGAGGAGCTCAGTGTGTCAAGGGAGATCCCCCAGCAGTCTAAATCTATAGCAGCATAACTAAGAAATGGTTCAAAAGCTAAAGGTAAAACTTCTTTGAGCAGTCTAGTTGGGACAGGGATGATCTGATCAATTTTTTCTCAAATTGTTATGATTTTAGTAATTAATAAAGTCATTGCTACTAAGAGTTAAGGGAACACTGGGCTCAACAGAGCTATGACTCTTTGTCAGCCTGGCTACAGTGCTGAAAAGAAACCTGGGGTTATTTTTATTTTCTACTATTAACGATAAATAATATGTCGATCTTGCCTTAATAAGGGCTTTTTAATATATTAGTAAACTATCTTTCCAGACTAATAAAAATTTATCCAAATTGTTGGAACGCCATCTCCTTTCCAGTTTTCTCGTTGTCTGCTTTAAGCAGTATAAGTGAATTATACCACAATGCTATCCTCTTCTGATTCACTACCTTCTTTTTCAGAGGTGCAACAGTATCAAGTACTTTATGCAGTGAAGCTGCAACATTATCTACAAGATGATCGACTGTAATGGAGTAAAATTTAGAAAACTGCTCTCCTCTGTGATGGTAAATGGCACTGAAGTAATAGATGATGGAATCATATCCTTAAATTTGGTAACAGCTTTTTCAGATAGACATCTACTGTAGTGGAATTTCTTCCCAGGTGCTGTAAAGTCTGTTATAGTAAAATTAAATGTTATTAAAAATGGTTGGATAAAAGAGGGTTTTGGGGAAATACCATTAAATGTTCAATTTCAATCCCATAAGTCAAAACGAGGTCGAGGGTATGATTAAAACAGCAGAGTGTTGTTTGTTTTTTTTTTACATTTTGGATGAAACCAATTTAATCTAATGATGAATTAAAATCAGTGCTGAGACACTTACTTTTAGCATCTTCATGGATGTTAAAGTCACCCACTATAATTACTTTATCTGTACTGTGGATATATGAACTAAAAAATAATAGATAGACAGATAGATAGATAGATAGACAGATACCTGTAATCACCTGTAATGTCCTTCCATGCAGTATTCAGGAGAGACATCTGACACTATGGCCTGTGGTGGATGGATGAATGGATGGATGGATAGCATATCCATGTGTATGTGACCGATTCTGATTAGTGATGCAACGTGATACTCAAACGATGAAAGAGACGTTTGAAGTGAGCACAAAGCCTCAAATCTTTGCAAACGCTGTCATCTAGTGTCTAACTATGAGCAATACACCCTGAATCAGACTAACCCACTAAAAAACATCAAACATTATGAATTTTTATTTGCATGTAGCAAACAAAAAACTATTGTTATGTTTTATCAGGACAAAAAGAAATTTGGATGAAGACAGGTCACTGCATAGGTAGAGGTAACAAACTTTAGAATGACATGATGATAATAGGGACTTTTTGTGGCTTTTGCACTTCTACCTGAAATGTGAGACTAATGAACGACTGACTTACTAAACTGATACTGTAATTTAATAAACGCTCTTCTTTCATCTATCAAGGTTTTAGGTTTTAAACTTGCAGGAAACGACAGAAACGTGTGCGCACTGAATGGCAGGGGGCGCACTGAGCCAATGAAAATGTAAAGGAAGAGGAAAACAAGTGCTGGAGAAAAAAATGCCATCCAAAGCGCAGCAGAAGATCTGAGTAAATATTTACTAATGTGAAAAATCCACAGTGAAGGAAATATTTAACTCAGAAAAAAAAACAACAAAAACAAATCGAGTCCAAAATGATCTTTCGGCTCAAGTAACTTCCTCCTCGTCGACACTGCTGGGTCATTTGATAATAAATGTTACTGGACTGCTGTAGTAATACAACCATTACAACAACAGCATTTATAAAATTGCCATATTGCCAAGTACCAATCACATAAGAATTATTACATAAGTATCATATCAACCACAAACGCACCAAAAGGTTTTCTAAAATATCACAAAAACAAGAAGAACTGAGCGAAATCAGTTTTATAAATCTGTACTGTGCATCTGCTCTGTCTACTTGCTTGAGTGCGTGCACAATGCACGCGCGTGAACGTAGGTATGGGTGCGTGTGCGCGCAGGCGAAGGATCGCCGAGCCGAGCGCCACCGTAGAGCAGGCACAAGCCGCTAAGCGCAGGAGAAACCGCAAAAAATTTACAGCAGTCGCTACTTGAAACTGCGAGGAGAGCCGAGGAGCGTCGCAACTTTAGAGTACACGGTAAGAGCAGCCGCGTCGCTTATTTTTCCTCCCCTTCTTTCCTAATGAAGGTTTTGGTGCTTGTGTTTATTTTATTAGATTTTTTTTCCATGCCTTTTGTGTTTTTCCATCTCTCCAGTTGGGCAGCCGGAGCGCACCCTGCATGGATGAG